>JAAIXI010000244.1:7063382-7250908 GCA_013403645.1 Heliconius nattereri | reverse complement strand
AAATATATTTATATTACAAGCTTATATATATATATATATATATATATATATATATATATATATTATTACTTCCTTATGTGCGGAATATGCCACTACATATATTTATAAATTCACAAAAAAAAACAAAATCCATAACAAACAAAAAAAAAAAAAAAATGATATAAATAAAGAAAAATAAAAAAAGAGTGGGCAAAAATAATATACAACAGAAAATTTGAATAAATAACATAATTATACAAGTAAACAACATAAATTAAACATTAATATTTAGCTAAACTACTAAGTATAAAAACCGTTAGACCGTTTAGACCTAATTTGTGAAGCCTTAGTTTCCTTGTAGCCAGGGTTTGGCTGGTCAGCCGGAGGGTTAATGACTGATGGAGCGGCTTGGGAGCAAGATATTTGTAACGCATTTACTGCAGCCTCCGATGTGACCCTATGACGGGATTTGTCATGGCCAATAATAACTATATGACCGTCCTTAGTCCAACAATTATTAATTCCAAATCTTTGACGAGCTAAGAGAAATGCCTTATGCCTTTCCTTAGTGAGAAATTCTGACATTGTTATGCCAGTATTTTTCAATCTAGTTTTAGCAAGCCATATTTTATTTTTTAAAGCAAGATCTGGAAATTTTATTAAGATAGGCCTTGGCTTGTTATTGGTGTTACTGCGACCTAAGCGATGGCATCTGCTCATAGAAGTAGCATTAAACTCAGGCATACTGAGATGCTCAGAGATTACCTTTACAGCGGTTGAGGGGACAAGCTCATTCTTCACCTCAGGAATTCCATGCATAAGGATGATCTTTTTCCTGGATCTCATTTCCAAGGCATCAAACTTGTTGGTCAGTATCATGATCTGCTTGTGAAGGCTTTCCAACGCAGATATAACAAAAGATCTAAACTCAGTAAACTGTGCCGCTATGTTAGTCACTGGGCTCGCTGGGGCAACAGAAGCATGAAGATTATTTTCAAAATCAGCCATTCTTTTGTTGAAAAGTTCACTTAACTCATTTATAGTGTGCTTCATTGACTCCATGATGCAGTGGTAGTAAGAAAAAAATAAGTTTTAAGGTTAGGTTTTATTTTGTTAAAACTTGTGTAAAAATAACTGCACTTTGAATAAAGGATTGCTATGCTGGTGGCTTGGATGGTTTTTTTATTACATCACTTGACTATTATTAATATTTAATAAAATATCAATATGATTACGAGAGTACAAAAATCGCGTGTTCGCACTTTAACGCCTACCCTCCAAACTCCAAAAACATGTTTTAGTTACACCTTGTCATATGTTGACAATTTTAATATAAAATTGCTGTATTTCGATTTTTAGTTATAATTTTCGTCGCGCGTCTAATTTTAAACGACTAGTTCGATTCGTACTCGAGACATTAAATTATTTTCAACTTTTAATTCTGGTAATATACATAACGCAATGTTGAGTTCCGCCTCTCAGTACCTATGCAAATCTCGAAAGTGTCGTAATGGAAATGGAGTGTCTTATCACTAGGTTTCCAGGTTCCCTCTGCTTATTTTCTATGTGCGGGATGCAGCGTGAAGTTAAAAAAATATTCAAAGTAAAACTGATTTTTTTAACTGTGGACCACAATTACGAAGATTATAAGAATTCTATATATAATAATTTTATATAAGCTCAATCAGTATTACTAACATCAAAGCTGGTACAAACGTAAAACAACTCAAAGACAACACTCAACCCACCAGAAACCTTACCACTTACACCACAATAGATCACCGTAGGTTTTCTCGAGTGGGACAAACAGTAGTTTAAAGCAAAACAAAGTGAACAGGAAGTAAATACAGGGTGTGCGAGAACAAAGACCGGTCGTGATTGTTATCGATCGGCGCCCTCAGCCCTGCGCCGAAAGGGCCTAGGCTACGCGGTAATCAACTGCACTTGACGAATTAGCATTCTGGGAACCTGATGTCCTGATAAGGGTGACGTATCTTATCTGAATGATTGACTCGTGGACCGAGATGGCAATTTGGCAGGTTCCGCTATAATCATGTTGAATCATCATGATTAGCGAAGAAAAGTTTAACTGTTGTTGTTGTTGGGTATATGGAGAGAACAAAGTGTCAAAACACTCCGTTTTCCGTTGTTCAAATTTCGAGACATTGCATGCTGGAATCTTTGCTAGTCAGAATAAAAAATAATTTTGAGCCGGCGTGGAGCAGAGGAAAGTGAGAACAGAGTGTCTTAACACTACGTTGCCAGATTCCCTCGACCTATCTTGCTATATGCGGGATACAGCGTAACGCAAAAATTTTTACTATTTTTCTACAAAAGTTCCGTTATATTTGATCCCAGAGCATGGGGTGAAATGCAAACAAACTTATGAAAAGCTTAGTGACCTTTTGTATACTTTTACTACTAACCGTAACTATTTGCAATACGAGAGTATTACGAGCGTTATTTGCTGGAATTGTTATTACACTTTTTATGTTTTATGTCCATTTTATTATTACATTTTTAAGTTGTCTTTAATAATGCGCTGTTGATTATATTATATGAGTATAATTGTTGGTAGGTATGTGATTCTTCTATGATGTTGATTATGATAATAACTTATCGTATATTAAAATAAATTTAATCTCGAACGCACATTGGCATAACAAGATGAATCATTCCAATTATTTGAATAAATAATATCGAAATAATGATGGCTAGAAAAGACAAGCAATTGTTGACAATAGATTAAAGGATAGTGACGACGGTGCTACCAGTTTATCTGCTTTATTTGTTAGGAAAACTATCCAGAAATAAAAATAATGTAACTGAGGGTTGCGTGAACGTAAAGGCGTAAACTGGAGATTCTCTTTTTTTCTGTCCCATAGGAATTTCGAAAATCTTTAGTCACTCGGTAATGGAAGAGGTGCCATATAAGATTCATTTAATTACTAAATACTTATATAATATGTATATAATATGTAGATAAACTTTATAACTAAGGTTTATTAGGCGTGAAATATCAGCGATAATCATGAACATTTATTGACCTGTCATGGGTGCCAAATGCGTGTCCAGATTGCGTGAGTGCCATTTTTTACGGCGCATGATTGCGGCCTTTTACGCAAGTTGTAGTATGAATATATTTCAATGAAGCGTTACTTAGTTATAATAAAGTAGTTTTTATTTGCGGCTTCGCCTGCATGTTACATGGATGTGATTAACATGATAAATGTACTAAGCAAAAAGACAAAAAGATTTTTTTCGAGTTGTTGCAGTTGTTTCTGAGACGCACACTGAACGCACCAGGCGTTCAACCAAATAACTCTTTTTGGCCTCATATGTTGTTATGATTTTATAATTTATTTAAAGTATATATGTATAGATGTGCGTATATTTATGTGTCAATATGAAAATATATATTTTTTTGCTGACAAATTTCGTTTTCCAATATATCGGATAAACTAAGAACATGGTCTAAAAAGGATCGTCGCACAGTTTCCTACGCCCTAACACCCGTAGCTTCAGTGTTTGCTCAGCAATTCGCGCCCTCACCTGCCTCGCCTGCGCCCGTCAGTTCCAGTACTAGTATTATGTATATAATACTCGTTCATTACAGTGTTGTAAACTATTTCGTAGTAGCCTTAGATGCTTTATATATTAAATTGTACTAGTTTTTCCGACAGCGGCTATACTATAGATTTTAATGTTATGTTAAAAGTAATGTAATCTTTTTACCCCACTTTATTCTCTTAGAGGTGAATTTTTCGAATTTCCTATTTTAATGCAGTAAGCATTAAAATAGGCTCTACAAAATCTGTCTGCAAAATTTCAAGAGGTCCTGGGTACCTCGGTTTTACATAAACTATAGATGATTTTTTAATTTTAATTGATAGCGTTAATTAGACGTCACGGTTAGTAGTTAGTTAGTAAGTAGTTTGGATAAAGAGTACTGAACAGGTAGTGTAATACGAGTATTAGTAATTTTTAACTAACTACGCTTAAATATTATTTTGGCTTTACTGTTTTTATATGATAACCTGCAAATAACTGAGATATGTGAATAGAAAATGTTCTGAACTTATTTTGAATATACAATACTTTCATATAGTTAAAAATGTCTCAACTATTTCGTCAAGACTGTTCTGTAATATATAAAGAATATAGATATTGTAAGTCTTTCCCAGTTTTTCACATAACGCCTTTCTAACATGCTCACAAACACGTCAGTCACAACTGACAGATGAATGACAGTTAGATTTGCCATTTATTGGGGTGTTACCTATAATTGAGTCATATCACTTTATTCTTAAATTTCTTGCCTACTAAGGCAGTCTTTCGTAAAATTAAACGTATTTTTGCTACAATCTATCATGAATATTGGCTTTGAGTGGAAATTATTACGTAAACGTAAAATTAACGTTTTTAGGTTTTTATATTTTTTCCCGCATAGTAGGGTAGGCAGAGGAGCCTTGGAAATCTAGTGTCTAGATGATCCGTTCTCTACTTTCTTTTCATTTACGAGACATTTCGTGTTGAGTGGCGGAACTCAACGTTTCTATCTGTACTCTTTATCTTGATAGCTGAGCAAGGAAAATAATTCATTTCCCCGAGAAGGAATCGAAATCACAACCACAAAATTGCTTACAGTCGATGTGCCGCTGCGCTACAACTTCTTTAAACATTCGTTTTTCCTTAATATATTATGAATTAAAAAACCATATCCCAAACCAAGATCGGAATCAATAACCATTAATTTACACATATCCTCTTTAATCTTAAACTATTAAATTACAACTGTGTATTGAATATTCAAAACAAACAATATATACGGTTCGCGTGTTGAAACCTTATCGATCAGTTGCAACCAGCTACGTGTAATTAGACAATTTCATACAAAGTGCATTGTAAAAACATAAATTACGGATCCATGAACGGAATTATGAAATTTTTAAATTGAAATTTGGTTTACGTTTCGTACTTACGATGTTGAAAAAATATATTAATTACTAGTCTTTGCCCGCCACTTCGTTTGGGTAGACTTTAAGTCTATTTCTGTCTAACACACAATGAAAGGTAATATTAAGATTCCGTATCCGAATCGTTTCTGTTAACATCTCGTACATTTAAGGGTTTCTGGCAGAGATCTCTATTAGATATAAGTTATCTATTGTACACATTCTTTCTGTTATTATATGTTTTATATACTTTCTTTCTTGTGTGATACATAAATAAATAAAAAAAAAACAATATGAGTCAATAGTTCCAGAACCTAGCGCGTTCAACCAAACAAACTCTTCAATTTCATATATCCTTAATCAAAATTTCAAACGTTTTCCTTCAATAGCTTATCAGAAGCAAGCAGCAAGCGTGCAGTTCTTCCACTGCACTCTTAAACAACCCCTGACAATCATCAAATATTAACAGGCCATAGGGCGCCATTTGCGTTTAGCTACCGCTACCACGTCTCTGTTTACGTAATCTTTGTTTTAATACTCATTGTAAGATACCTTAGAGCTGAGTTGGTGGAATGGTGTTATGGCGTGAATGACTTGGAGTTACAGTACGTGATGATTGTAGGTCTAAAAATCTAAGAATGAATATTTATAATGTAAAGCTAAGGAATTTGTTTGGCTTAGCGCTTTAATCTCAGGAACTACGGGTACGGTTAAAAAAAGTCATTTTTACGGGTAGTCTATGCAATATCTCGTTAATTGTTTAGATGAAACCCACTATACCTGCGGCAAGTTACCTTGGCCCAGCTTCTAACTGTAAACGCAACGGTTCTAATTTCGACTCTCACTCTAAAAAATGAATTCATTTCGTCGGAGAGAATGTTATCAAAATTTGATGAAATCTTCGTTAACATAAAATTTCGATAACATTTCTAAAACAAACAGTTGTTGTTCTATGCAGTAGCAATTATTGACCCGATTCGGGAGCACGCGAGCGGCGGATCGACACGTGGTTTTAATTGCTGGCATCCAGATATGATTGCGATACGATGTACCTACTTTACAGTGAATTACTGGATTTAGTTTAACTGTTTTAACCATTGTTATTTTAGTTGTTTATAGTATACCTACCTAAGGTTATTTAATTACTTTGTTAGTTTATTTTGCCTGTCTCATATTTATTTTCATAGTGCAGCGTTGAGTTACGCCATTAGATATGATGACTCGATAATTGATCGGACAGTGAAGAACGGAGTGTCTTGACACTAGATTCCTTTTGTTAATGCACTATAATCTGGTATATATCGTAAGATTTCTTTTAATTTTATATGAGAGACAAAAAAAACCACAAAAAATGCACTTTTTATACTTTTGGTGATTTTTATAATTCAACGTGTATGTAATCATTTTACATTGACCTAATGATTTACATATATAAACAATTAAGCTTACGTTGTAGCACCACCAATTACAGGCTATCACAGTAGGTACTGACGCGACAGAATATACTTTGTATAACTAATAACAATATATGGTGAATTAACAAAAATAATACCTATTTAAATTTGATTGATTGAATACTGGGAAACTGAATTTTGTAATTAAATTTATTTCTAACAAATATATATAAAAAATGACGTGTCTTAGTTAAGTAATTCCAGAATTTGACATTTTACCGAAAAAACATCAAACCCACGACCACCACGTTTACAGACACTTCTTTATGGTGTCTTTTAGAACAAGGTGACAAAAATCTATAGTTTTTAGTAGGCCCCACTTCAATTTAGGCAGGACGTAAAGAACAGAGTGTCATGACACTTAGTTATTTCTCTCCATCTGCTGTATGTGGGATGAAGCGTTGGGTTTAATTGCTAGAATTTGTTCTGTCTATCTTGCTTTAATAAGTGTGAATAAGCATGACACTGTAAAAAAAAACTCGAAACGACAGATCGCTCCATAATCGCAAATGAGCTCTCACATTTAAATGCAAAACAATCCTACAAATATATAATATGTATGTGGTCACGTACCTCGCGGGTCGCAGCTAGGTACCCCTATTTCAAACACGGCACACGTGATGCCATTTCCAAAGACCTGTATCAATCGTCAGTACGCTTCTGTCCTTAGACTAGATATATTTGTAGAAATTTTGTTGATCTTACGAAAGCTTAGATATTAATATATTTTCAACTTATTGTGTAGAAAACGTTTAAAAATTTTTACATTACGTTATTTACGTTTTCTAAATATGTATTTTTCTTAAGTGTGTTATATAATACGAGTATTTTAGAATGCCTAAATACTTATTCTATGCCATATAAACATTTATTAGTTTAAACGCTAATTACCCTCTAAGAAATATCTTCATTTATATGTTTTGTTCAATCACTACAAATTTTGTATATTCATATTGAAAAATGTTTCAAAATTCATTCGTTCGTTCCATTTGACAAAGATATCTAAAAACCTCTACCTTACCTAGCTGCTGTGGCTGTAATCGCGACGATCTTGATTTCGAATCCCTCTTGGAGAAATTAATTATATTCATTGCTTCACTCTGTTAGCAAGGCCAAAAGCGATTTCAACATACATCTAGAAAAAGGGAAAATATGTATGGAACAGAGTGACCTGACCCAAACCTACCAAACACAATATATGCAAATCGAAAAGAAAAAAACCACAAATAAATACCTGAATCAAACAAGAGTCTCAAATAAAAACGGCTGACTAGCCAGAGACTAGCTATTTACGTTAGCACATACCATTTCCAATACGTCGTCCCTCACGTAGCTTATAAAATATTTCTCTTTTGTTTCAGGTAAGCGCCGCGGCACGTATGGCGAATCACGAAATACTTTTCCTGCTTTGTGCAATCTTTGAAAAGGTTGAAGGGGTGACATTTCTAAATAGCTATCGATATGTACAATACCTACATTGTATGACAAATACTTGCTATACGAGTAAATGTGAGATGTAACGACTGAAAAATGCAAGCTTTTAACTAGCACGAAATTAGGCAATGCTTGGGGAACCGAGCGTCTACCTCTCCCTACCTCACACATACAGGCTGCATGAATGGCCTGGTGAAGTATGTATGTTTTAACCAACTGCGCGGCACAAGGGGGGTTGTAATTAAAATGTGTTCAACAATCTTTGAATGTACAAATGTATATCTGTTCTTGTAAAAAGCAAATGGATTGACCGATTTATTTTTTCTCTGTTACTATAATAATAATATTTTTGTACCGAATTTATGAAAATTTATTTAAACATCATTATTCTGTTATATTATTATTACAAAAGAAAGTCGCCGTGGAGCATTAGGCACCATCTGACAGTAAACACTATGGTTGTAGGTGTGATGATAGCACTTGGGGGAATGGTTATATTTTAAAAATATTGTCATCTTCATATTTTCATCAAACATTTTCTCTCTGGTAAACAAAGCGCGTTGCGTTAACTTTACAAGCAATGTCTCGAAAATTGGACAAATTGTGTGGAACAGAGTATTTAACACTATGTTGCCTCTATCTACTCTACTTGGCTGGAAAGAGCGTGAAGCTATTAAAAAAAATGTCACAAAGATATTCATTAAAATCGCTTAAAATAAACTGCACTCTCATAAATGTGTGTGAAATAAGTTCTTGTTATAGGAAATTTTAATACGATACCGAACGGAACGGAAGCCGTTAGAAAAACAAACAAAGCGGAGTGTGGAATAAACTTCACCGTGATTAATTCGAGAATAGCCGGGAGTTAGGTTACGCGGGAAATATATTGTGTACCGATCGTGTTCATACGTTAACTTTTTAATTACTATACGTTAACTTTTTAGTGTCATTTGATTAATTTTCTATATCATTTTGTTTACAAATCTATTCTTCTTTAATAATGTTATAAAGGTCATAAGTTTGTTTGGTTAAACGCGCTAATCTCAGGAACGGTTGTTTCAATTGAAAATATATTTAGTGTTGGATAGTCCATGTACCGAAGTAGGCTGTAAGCTATAATGAATATTTCCTAATTCTAATTAAAAAAAAAATTAAATTGTTAGAGAAATATTAAAAAATTGGTAAAATTTTCCCAATTTTTTAATGTCATAATTTTTACCTCCTTTCAGCATTCACGTATTGTCCAAACGAAACTATATACTTCAGTGGAAATATATACCTACTTTAAATTCTGAAATAAACGTATATTCAATATACGGGTATCAATCTGCCACAGGAACGACGCCCACTACGTCTTCAGCTCTGTAAGTTCTAGCGGAGCGGAGAGAGCGAGGCAAGATTAATTTTTATAACTTCACGAACGCTTTTGTTCGTTAAATATAAATTATATTGCACATATTTCTATGAATTCCTCTTGTTATCATTTATGCTCAAGTTAGAGTTACAGGTTTTGAACCGTTTAGTAATTACAGTTTTGAACTGAATTTGGTTATTACAAAGTCTAATGTATGAAATTATCTTGAAATTATATTTAAAAATTTTGTGATTTTAAATAAATTCTATATTTTATATGTATAAAAGAAATTATTATAGTATTTTTTTGTATATTATTTACCTATGTATAACAATACTAACTCTTTGTTGGTTTTAGTTTTACGCTATACCTATATATAGTCTACTACTAGTAGAGGCATAGAAAACTTAGCGCCAAAAATAGATTTTTCGATCTTTGCACAAATATCGAGGTAGCGAATGGTTGTATCGTAAATAGGGAATTTTAACACCCTTGTATTTTACCAAATTATGAAATCAAGATAATTCATTCCTCTTCAATAGGGATCCAGCAACTGTCGCTTTACAATCAGACAATGTGCCCCTTCTGTCCAAAAACTTAGTGTATCAAATACTTAAAAAAATATAGTAGAAACATTAACAAACACGCTCAAATAAAAAAAAAAACAATTTACAAAACATTTATTTTTGACAATATAATTACAAAACACGTAAGATTCAAAAGATTCACAACATAAATGAAGCGACGGTAACGCCGCACTTTATAGCGCAGCTACAAAATCGTTAGTTAAATTGCTCACGGCTCAGCTTTTTAATAACGGCGCGATTAACCTAATATATGGGGAAAGTTAATATACCTCCGAATGCCGGAATATCGATGGGGGTTGGTTTGTATAAATAACAACGCTGGGGGCTAGGGATTTTAGAAGAGGTTTCAGTTATGTATATTTTAATGTAGAGTGATTATTATATAGTAGATTAATTTATTTTTTATGATTAGTGTACCCCACACGCTGCACGTAGCAGGATAAGCAAGGGTACCTGAGAACCTAGTGTTAAGATAATCCGTTTCCATTTCGTTCTTACTTCCGTTTCCAACTTACCGCCGAATGTAGAGGCACTGCGTGTTGAGTTGCGGAACTCAACACCTCTTAGTTCAACCTCTGTTATCTGAGCGAAAACATGAAAATATTAAAGGTTTCATTTATTCGAGTGATAATCAAATCCAAATTATTTTCATTTAAGAGAGATCTTGTAGACAAATAACGCCGCATTAGGATTACAGGAGTGTCTTAACACTAACTCTCTTTATACTGATAAAAGCGAGATAAACCGTAAAGCTGCCATATTATACTAAACAACATTGAATAAACAAATAACCTAGTCCTAGTTAATATAAAAAGCATGCGCTCCCAAGAGTCCGTTCCTAGGTCTAGGGCCAGTGTTTGCATACGTGACTAGAAATACAATGCATTGGTACAATCGGTCCGGAGTAAATACTGATGTGAAATTGCAAAGTAAATATGGGTTGAGTGATAGTTCTGTGTGCTCGGCCTTATCTTTTCGTAGATACGATATTGGAATGGTGTAGTGTAGTGTCTTTTTGGTATTTAAGATTAATTTTTTTTAATTTTTTTTTGAGTTGAAAATTTATGTATAAAATAATAATATATAGTTTAAACACAGACTTTTTAGACTTTTTTTTGTATTCTTATATTCTACTGAGATAAAATACTACAGTCATTTTATAATTTTCAAGCTTTTTATTTTTATACTTCTTCCAGGGAACTTGATCTGTCAAAAAAATTCAAATGAAATAAAAAATAAACTTTCTTTTTCTTATATTTCATAACATATATGACAAAGGGCTACAAATATTTTAATGGCTGTGTAACCATATATCCTTATATTATAAAATGGTCGCAGATTAAAAATAAAATGAGCGATAGAGCTTGCGACAGTTGTTTACAGTAAGATATATTTCAATTTCCAGGGTTTCATTTTTACCTATTAATTAACTTTTAACGTATACGTAAGGAAATATAGGAAGCTATAGCTTCCCATATTTCCTTTAGCTCAGTATTTTGTTACGTATTATAAAAAACTTAATTTTTTAGGTTTCCGTTCTATAACTTACTATAACTAAATCCTATGAAATGGCGTTTTTACTGACACAATAAATTAAAAGATTTAGAAATTATTAAAAAAAATACATTATTAGATTTATAATAATCTATATAATAACTTTCAAAAAATTTATAGTTTTATTTCTAAAATGATACTGCTACTTTTTGTAATATTACTGGCTGTGTAACAATATACCTTTACATTATAAAATGGCTGCAGATTAAAACCAAAATGAGCGATAGAGCTTTTGACAGTTGTTTTTTGGTTTAATTTCCCGCGATTAATTATCTGTAAAAGTGTAGCTTCCTGGTGGTATTTTAGCTGCTTTATTACTAAAATGAAATTATTTATTATACCAGTTTGTATGTGATAATGCAAAAATATTAATTTTATGAAAATTCTCAACAAAGACGCACGGTATATAAAACTAGGTTCCACAACCTACCCTAATATAAGTGAAAAAGCTTGTTTTCTTGCAGATTACAGAAAACTATTCAATTTAAAAACATTAAGAATAAAACAGAAATATTTAAGTGTAATTATTTTAGTAAATTAAGTAAAAAACACAAAAGTCGTAGAACAATCTCCCTTCGTCTGTCGCTGACAGTGTCCCTAGCAAACACGGCGTAGTCAAAATACTAAACAATGAACGATGGTCTTAGTCGAATTAAATTCAGCGGACTTGTATTTTAGGGATATATCCCTCACTTTACTTTGTCAGCTTCACGCTGTATCACATTATAGCAAAGTAAGTAGAGGAAAAGTAGTGTTAAGTCATTCCGTTCACCGTTTTCCACAACAATGACATACATAATTTAACGCGGCAACCTAACATAAACCTTTATCCCACTAGAGCTGGGACAAGAAAATTATTTAATTCCCCGAATAAGGATCGAACCCACAGAAATCGTGTTTGCAGCCAGACGAATTTCCGATGTACACGTGGTAAGTAAACACAAAACTATGTATTCATCTGGCGCGCTATGGTAGTGGTTTCGATTACCACTTGATACAATGAATTATTTATTACACTGCGGCGTTAGATTCCGCCACTCAACACGCAATATCTCGAAAATTAGGTGGACAATAGAGAATTAAGTGTCTTAACACTAGGTTTCTCTCTACCCTGCTGTATGCGGCACAGAGCGTAAAGCTATTTGTTTATTGCCATCTATCGAATTCGCACGAAATATTTATAGGTCAACAAAAATCGCGACGACCCTTATTGACACGTCGTTAAATCGCCTCTTCTGCCGATCGTAAAAACACATTTAAACATAAAATAGTCCAAATCTGAGGTTATTATACCATTTGATCGACACCCGGAAACCGGTCTCGTAAAAAAATATTGTTCTCCGTTACCATCATTCTATCTGAACTATAGATATTAAAACATTCTTTTTATTGCCTTTTTTTATCGATCTTAATATTGTGAAGCTGAAGTTTGTTTGGTTGGACGCGTTTATCTCAGGAACTACTAAAGTAACTAATCAACGAATTCTTTTTTTTTTTATTTTTTGCTCTCATAATAAGACAAAAGCTTAGAGTGTCTTAACTCTAGGTTCCCTCTGCTTTCCCTTCTATATAAGGGGATACAGTATGAAGCTACGAGAAATACTCCATATATCGAGGAAAGCTATATTAGGTATATTACGTTAATAGTTTCAATGTTTCACAATAATTTCAATTTGACGATCGAGGCGAAGCCGCAAGAAAAAGTAAGGAAAAGTAAATAACGTTGTGCTAAAATTTTACGCAGCAACTTTTATACTTGTTTTCGATAGTGTTCTATTATTAGTTTATAGCTTTCACCAATGTTAAGCTCTTAGTGTCTATAAAGAAATTATGGACTATATATTAACTGAATATCGACTTGGTAAAGAGTTGATCTCTATTTAGAAAAACAAATTGAGTAGGTAAGGAAAACGAATAAATAATAGGTACAAGAAACGGTTTATTTTCAATATTTATAACATTTTTTATTATCATGCTTATTCGCGCTATATCCCGCTTATAGCAAAGTAGAGAAAAGCATAGCTTAACGCCGCATATTCTTTTACCATAGCGAAAAAAAAGTCATTATAGTACTCCCCAACTAGGAATCAAACTCTCGACTGTCATCCCACAGGACACACATATTAAATGTAATTAATATTTCATTCGATTTAATACAAATATACAGTTTCATTTAAGATAAGGAGAGCGAATGCTGTAAACGGGGGTTTTACGATCCACCTCTGTCATCACTTGCGATACGCGATACCATCTTATATAGCGTACCCTCTATTTCTAGGTTCACGTTCATTTGATTCGAACTTGCTACTATACTATAGGTACATACTATATATATATATATTAAATGTATATTGATGGATAAGGTTTTTATGGTTTTCCTTGGAATTTCGTTAGCAGTTGCACAGTATCTGGCTATAAATACCCAGAAAAGTGAATTATATTCATATTTTCACTTTTCGACAATACGTAATGTCTCGTAATTTGTGCCTAAAAAGGGGAATGGATTGTCTTTAAACTAGGTTCCCTTTGCTTACCCCACTGTATGCGGGATACAGCCGGAAGCTTACACTGTGTCATATTATGCTAATAATAATTCTTTTAATATCCAAATAAAAATAAAAGAAAAAAAAACCTCGTTTAACCTGCTTTCAACTGACGCGGACGTTTTGATAAAACGCTTGCTACAATGTGGGCTTTATGATTTCAATTTACTGTGGCAGTGTTTTTTCATATCGAGATTTTCTTTCCGCGATGCTCGCGAGATTGACTTTGGCGTATCACAAAAGAGATTTTTTTTAACCACTTATGTCGAATATAAAGCTAGGATCAAAGTGGGTTGCTGCTAGTAAATATTATGAGGAAATATTTCTTATTTTTTATATAATGTATTATTGATACTGAGATGAACATAAATATATGTTATAATTTTTCGTGTCGTTTGTTATAACTAACTTATTCTCGCATGGATTGTTCTTCAATTAGTTAATCTTGATATTAGCGCGTTCAACGAAAAAAACTTGTCAGCGTTATACTGTTATAAAAAGTACTAAATGTTACTAGTTAATCATCCCTTAATAGTTGAAAATTAAAGAAACATAATATAATAATATTCCACTACGTTTCCTCTACTTACTCACGAGGGAAAGGAAATCTAGTCAATGATTACTTTAGCTCAAATGACTTACTTTTTTCAAACGAGAGCGAATTTTGTTAAATTTAAATTAGATTTTTGTAATTACCTGAGTTCTGAGGGAATTTAGAGAATTTCATCAGGTATTCAACGAATTTTTTTTATCTTCATATTTCTCCCGTATATAGCAGACAACGTGTTATATATTATTTAAACACTGCGTTTTCTGTTCTCCGCCGGAGCTCATCGCCGCGTTATGTCACCTAGATTGTAGAAATGAATTCATTATCCAGAGTATGCATTGAACCTAGAACGATCGCGTTAACGTCAGGCGATGCGCCGGTCCGCAATATAAAGTAAGGAAAGTCAAAAATGCGACACAAAGGTATCATTCACATACGAGTAGGTACATACTCGTATATGCATAAGTAATTCCAAATTTATACGGAAAATCGAAAGGAGTTTTACTGCTGATTGAATGACGCAACGTATTGAGAAGTATGCAAAGTTGTAGAAACCAACCCTTATATGAAATTACATAAAATATCTGACATTTTAAAGTTAAAATTACTATATAAATTTTTATGAATTACATTACTACTAAAAATCTAAGTATAAAAACTTAATTTGTTCTTATTTTTAAAGTATTATTCTATACTTAGAAATTTGCTTGTAATACGGTTATTAATTTATAATTTGAGAATAAACGAACTTGAATAATACTTTTATACCAAAAAGATCAATCAATGTATTGAAGTATAAATGTTTAATTTAAGTGAAAAAACTTTTTCGTAGCCAATCAAAGTTGCTATCGGATTGAGTCGGTTTAAAGGCTTCCCGATATAACTCTAACTCTCAGCTTTACATGTATTGTAACTTAAATTAAATTCTAATACTTGATTTAGTCCCAACAGTCAACCCGCAATCTCTTAAAATTAGGCGGGTTGGGGTGGGGGGTTCCGAGTGGCTTAACACTACTTACTATATTCCGCATATAGCAGGGTAGACGAAGGGAGCCTAAGAAACTAGTATCTACACTTTCCGTTCCCATTAAGACACTTACCGTTCCCCACATTCTTTCGAATGGACACATTGCGTGTTAAGTTGCGGAACTCAAACCCGCGCGTTGCCTTAATACCCGAGCGATGAAATATTAAAAAAAATATTTCCTCGAGTGGGAATCAAGCCCATAATCTGCGCGCGTTTAAAGACTGGCCCCAACCATAAAGCGGTGTCCTTTTTTATCTTCAATTAGTATAAAACAATGGTTTACATTGACACTATTCAAATGCAACACTGACACTGTGCTTTCAATATGAACTAAAAGTAATGAGAGTTTCATTGGGTCGTAAACATTTTATATCGGCTTGAATTGTTACGACAGCTTGATTTGTCGTTTGAGTGAACCCATATTGTAACATATAGAATGCCTATTCTATAAGGGCTATGAGGAATATTTCATAGTGTGTGATGTCACGCTTTTTCCCGTGTAGTTGTGTACCCAGATGGAACCCAGTGTTAAGACACTCCGTTCTCGGTGTTCCGTCCGATTTCTAGACCTCCTGTGTTGAGTGATGGAACTCAACGTCGCACTTTGTCATTATAGAGTGTGGCAATTAAAATAATTCTTTCCTCCGAATGAGAATCGACTCATTACTAGCTTATAAAAAAACTGTTAAAAAAGTAAGAATTTTTTTACCACATTTTGTCCATATCGCGCATTTTCCCGCGTAGCTGGGTAGGCAGATGGAATCTAATTGAGATACTTCGGTCTCAGAACAAAAAAGACACTTCACCGGAATTTAAGACATTACGACTGTTGAGTGGCGAAACTCAACGTCGAGTTATGTCTACCAAAGCGGGAAATAAAATATTCATCGAACCTACTATCATCGTGTTTACAATTAGTCGTATGAGGTCTTAATTATAAAGGACTCATATCACACGAAACTTGCTATATCTTAGAACCAGATGATCTACCATTGCCTGTTGAGCACTTTACAGATGAGTTTAGAGTTGTTAGTGTTTCTAACTCGGATTTATGATAAGGTGGCGGAGTGTGTCGTGTGGGCTTATTTGTCGGTCGATACTTGTCTTTAGAATTATTGTTTTAAAGATAATACAATATGTAATGGTAATTTATTGGTGCAAATATTAAATGCAGAATAGGGACGTTGAACGGAGTCTATAAATTAGGTTTCCTCAGCCTACCCTGCTATATAAGGGACAGAATGTGAACCTGAAAAAAATATATGCAAAAACGCACAGCCAGCCAAGGTGCAGGATGGATGGTATAAATCATTATCATTTTATCCTGGTAACAAGACAAAGCACGGCGTTGTATTTTGTATTTTATTGTTAAATTGACACGTCATAACCGTGATATATCACTGAAATAGAAGATTTAAAACAATATTTATTCATTATTAGGACCGACGAAAATGTTTTACATTCAAATTTCACTCGAATAGAAAACGAAATCACAACCTCTCCTGTTAACAATCGCACCCTTGTGACTCTGAGCCACGACAGGAATTCTTGTTAGACATATTACGGCGTTGAGTTCCACAAAAACAAATCAAATCAAACAGTGTGTAATATTATAACATTCACTGTCAAAGCGCCAAACGTATGAAGATAAAAAAATAATCGATAAAAAAATAATGACTTATAATTGACAAATCCGGTTATATCATTGATCATAGTGACCTAACTTGAACTGTTCAAGAAACGACTAAATAAGTGATTTTGTGCGAAACAGCGCCGTTCGGATAAACCCGATACTATTGTTGACGGTCGTTCACCCAAAGGTCAAGTGAGTAATAATGCTAATAAGCTTACTTTAATTACGTAACGTCGTTTTAAGTTAGAACTTGTGATATGGGTCTATTTGTTCTGGTCACGAGGTAAGCGCGGCGTTCAGTTCCACCACACACCACGCAATACCTCCAGAATTTGACGGAAAGTGGAGTACGTTTAAATGGGAACGGAGTGGCTTAATCCTCGGTTCACTCTACCTACCCTGCTATGAGCAGGATACACTGTGAAGCAATTTACAAGCGTGAGGGTAAAGTTGAAGTTGAAAAGAGAAATATAATATATATACTTTATTCATCAATACATATAAATAAAAAATTAAAACTGTCTTGAAATTGAGAAATGAAAATCATTCATTCTCCTGAAAAAAAAAAATATGTAGGAAAGAAGTCGTTTCTTTTTTAGTGTGGGATATAACTTTAAAAACGCCAAAAGAAATACAAACTTTTTTTCTTTAAGAGATTAAAGAATTATTATCGCTTATTTAGTTTACTGTTAGCCGCTTCTTAATATGTTACTTGACAAATGGTTACTTTGACTTTTCGTTCTCGGAAGGGAAGCGTTTCCAGGAATGACATTGTATAAACAATGTTTGATTTTTTATTTTTAAGTTGCTATATTAAATTTTAATCAGTATCTTCATGTTCTAAAATGAGAATTATATCGCCTCACTGTAAACGGGGCGGATCTAAGTTCGATTACCGCTCGAAGCAATGTCGGCGTTAAGTTCCGCCACTAAACACGCAATGTTCAAAAATTAATCAATTTAAATGCATCACGATGGATATATGTACATGTGGAGGACTCACAACTTTACCTGTGGGTTGTATGTTATGTAGACACCTTACACAATAAGATCAATTAGAATATCAAAGTAAACAATATTTTCTGTTTTTAGCTTCACAGTGTAGGCGGAAGGAACCTGGGAATTTAGTGCTTATTCACTCCGTTGCTATTAAAACGTTTCCGTTTCCGCTGAATCCACGGCGCACTACGTGTTGAGTATCGAAACAAACACCGTGAACGAGCCATTCGTAACAGAAAATAATAATAATTTCGTCGAGTGGGAATCGAATGCACAACCTATTGCATTTATAATAGCACTCTTGCACCGCGACTGACCCCAAGCAAACTTTGAAATCATAAATAAAACTACATCTTGTTTGAATTTCATAGGTCTATTACAATCTGTTTACATACAAATACATACATCCATACATATGTATGTAGATCATTTTACAGTTAACCACATTTATATACATAAATACTCCACAGACAGACGCTAAAAGTGCGCTTCGTTGCATAGTTAGTGTCAAAAGATACTGAAGTTGTATGAAGTTACGTATTCCTAGCCACTCTGTTCCTGTCACGTTGATATACAGTATGTTTCGTGTATCAGCCTGTATAACGGTATAACTCGAAATTGATTGTGATTACATTAGATGCATCGAATTTTCATTTATTTTGGTAAAAAACTATGATTTTTTTTATATGTATTTCCCACTTAGGGAAGAAAAATGTTTCTTAGAAAACTTTAAATAAAGTGCGATTTAAACTCGCGTGTCTTTTGATGACGTCTACTTAGAAGTTATTTTTTTGTGTGCTCCAGTGGTTTGTAGATCAGGATAATTGATATTAGTTTTAGCTTGGCACCTGGTGAATTCTTGAGAAAAAAGATTCTCTTAGCCAGACAGGCTACAGTGATCCTACAATTATTTATCTTATTTTTAACTAAGTACCATTTTATCTTACTTTTAACGTACTGAACTCTAAGAACCAGTCAATAGAAACCCTTTTCCACATTCGAACTGAATTTTTGTTAAAGGAGTCAATCGGAGGCGTTCGATAAAATATTTTCATCTCAAATGAAATAGGCTAAAACGCCAGGTAGGTAGAGCCCCTACTTTTTTTATTGGAAAACGTGCCTATCTAGCTGCAAGCCGTTCTTACTTTATATTCAATTTCTGTTTGATAAAAATACCTTAAGTGTTTTGTGTTTTACTTGAAATCTTGATTTTGTAGATTTAGGTTGTATGAAGATGTAAGAGTTATTAGAATATAGTTGGTTAAAAAGGAATACATCTTTTTAACCAACTATAAAAAAATGAGGATTATCAATTTGATTTGTTTTCTTCTGCCTGACATTAGTTCCAGCGTTTGTTGCCAGGTTGTGCTTCGCGACCCTATTTACTCCACTTTAAAAGGTCATCGGCATCCTCAGCGGTTAGAGCTTAATTCTCTCATATGTAGCAGATATTAAAAGAGAAAAAAAAAAGATAAAGTGAATGTGGTGTTGAGTTTCGCCACTCAACACGCAATGCCTCGACAATACGGCCGAAAAGTAGTAAACGGAAGTGTCTTAATAAGAACAGAATATCGTAATAATACGTTTCCAGGTTCCCGGTGCTGTAGCGTGAAGCTAAAAATAAATTAATATGGTGAATGAAAATAAAATGAATTTACTTATTTTATAGTATTATCGCTTTGTATGAAATATTTGAAGAGTTCTGTTGAAAGTGAAACCTTTTATAACTTGGCACGATCGCACCAATTCAAAGAACAAGTACTAGAAATTCACTTAAGCATTGCTAAGAACTTATTTGCAAAATAATTTATATTTTATAAAATGTGGCTTCATGCTTTTTCCCGCACAGCAGGGTAGGCACACGGACCATAGTGTACAGACATTCCGTTTTGCATTTTCATACCAATTTTCCAGAATAGACGTGGGTTTGATTTCCATTTCTTGCCAATTCCACATAAAAATTATATATTTCCCTGATTCGTATTGACTGAGTCACGCATTCAACACGAAATGAATAAAACATATACCAAAATGTTATTTTTCGAAATTGTCGCTGTTCAATGTTAAAGAAACCCCAAAAAAAGTATAAAAAAACAATGTTGAAATAAAAAAAACAAAACACGCTAATTTCATGATAAACTAAACAAGTGATTTCAAAGTATAGTATAAATAATTGATGTAGAAGTCAATGACCGCCCGATTCGGACGAAGGCGATTGATAAGGAATGGCGTCGCGTTGTAATTTACACTTATAATAAAATTTATATAATATATGTATGACACATATATATATATGCGGCGCAGTCCATTTTTTGATAGCAAGTGATGGTTGAGGGTTCGGGGCACTCTCAATACGTCATGTCTCGACATTTTAAGTAAACAATAATGGAATGGCGTTTTAACTCTAAATACCTTGTGCCTATTCTGCTATATTTGAAAAAAAAATTAAGAAATACGTTCACTTCCTTTTCTTAAAATCATTTTTTATTACAGTATTTCAATTAAGTTCTATGTTCTTCTTCTTTATTACGTTAATTTAGTGGATCAATGACATATTTACTTTTTGAAATATTGTAGGAGACGCAATCAAAATAACATATTGTTTCAAAAAAGGCCCAATTACGTAGTTATTGCATCAAATATAGATAGATGTAAGTAAAGAATAGACACGAATTAGGTAATTTTCAATTATTTATCTTCGTATCTTCTATTCCTAGGACACCTAACTCTTAGCGAGGGTCATAATCATAAAATATATTTTATGGAAATCGGTTCACTGGTTTCGAAATGATAACACTTTATATGTGGACTTGGATTTAACCAATGTTATACATTTCAATGAACATCAAGAAAAAAGTGTTATTTCTTATAACATTCAACATATTACTAGTTTTTATTCTACTATCTTTAAGCAATCTTTTAGCAAAATTATGACAGAGAGACTTTTTCGTAGCCGTCGTGGCGCAGAGACTCGCTATGGTAAGAATACAAATCGCGGTGTTAAGTACCGCACCGTATTCTCGAGACATATGTTAAGTTAACATATAATGTCTCGAAAATTGGGCAGAATGTGGGGGTTAGCGTAAAACTAATCTAATATTTAACTTAGTATTTATACTTTATTGATTTTAAAGAATCCACACACCTCGTCACTTAATATTTGAATCCAAATATAAACAAACACATATGAGAGATGATAAGCACATTACCCTCCTTTACATCGCCCAGTAGGTTAAGAAGAACAACTTAATTCTCAACGCTGCCAAGTAGAAGTGACTTCTTAAAAAAAGATTTATACATGCCCTCGACCATCGGGGCCATTTTCATAATTTACTAAAGTGATTCCCTTGAAATATCGCCTTAGTTTATTGTAGACATATTGTGAGGCTGAGATACGAAGGTACAGTAATTCGATAATGTATATGCGAATATGGTAATTTCGGTCTCGTTAGTGCTATACAGATGGATATGTTCTTTAAGATTGTGCTTTTCCGTGAGAGGTTGTTTTGAAGCAGTTACATGCTGCTTCCCATATTAGTAGACTTATGTAGATAGGCAGAGGGAACTGAGTGTTAAGGCACTCAGTTTTTCTTACCAATATAGGTAGGAAATGAAAATGAAATGACCTTAATTGAATAAGAAAAGAAAAGCCGCCGTATTTCAGCGGCACAGCAGGTGACTATAACCGGTTATGGATTCGGTTTCAATACGCAAAGACTGATAAAAATTAGGCGGTGCTTGAGAAGCGGAGTGTTTTAGCACTGGTTCCTTTAGTTCATTTCCCTGTTATAGACATACAAGATACGTGCAGCATTTTTGTTTGTTTAAAGTAATATTATTTACAACATAACTCGACGAAATATGAAAAAAGAAATTGCAAAACAGTTACGTCATCTCTCATCACCCCTCGTACCGTCTCTACAAGTGATGCTGTGGAAAATACGTTGTACGTTTCAAGAGATAGAGTGAAAGTGAACCCCTGATACTTGATATAGACAATATTATGATTTAATTGTTTTAGGCCGTCGTAGCGCAAAGAAAGAGCGCCTAACGAACACGACTGTCGTAAGTTCGATTACCGGTCGGGGAATGTCTGGTGACATTAGTCGATTAACCGTGGCGATTAGTTCTACCTCTCAACGCTCACTGCCCTGAGAATTCGGATAACGGAAGCGTCTTAACGGGAACGGAGTGTCCTAAAATTAGAACCCCAGGTCCTGGCCTATCCCGTTATATGCGGGATACAGCGTGAAGCTAACAAAAATGTAAATTTATAAAATACGCTATAAAACTTCATCTTTATCTTTCGAGATAATCGATAAAGTAAAAAAGGAAATTGCTCAAGACAAACTCCCTCCCTATTTCAGAAGAGAGAAAAAAATACACAAACCTTTTATCAGAATTAATACAGTGGAGTGGAAAGCCTTTTGAAAATTTGTTGTGAATTTTTTATGAGTAGGTAGGTATCGAATATAATCTTTTTATCAGAACCAATTTCTGTGTTCAGTGATAAGCATTTTACAAGGGCGGTGAGTGCATCGCGCTATCAGTTGTAATATAAAGGGGTTATTATGTAAAATCTCGAGATACTTCTTTTATACGTATGTAAACATATACATATTATACATATGTGCGTATTTTAGGGTTCGGTACCTCAAATGGAAAAAATGGAGATCTTATAGGATCATTTTGTTGTCCGTGTGTCCAGATTTATCTCGAGATAACGTAGATGTATCAATTTGAAATTAAGATCAATTATCCACTTGCAGTACAAATAAATTGTAATTCCCGTTGACATACAAGTCACAAATTGGTACGGAACCCTCGGTATGCGGGTCCGACTCGCATTTGACCGGTCTTTTAGCTTCATGCAGTATTTCGTATATAGCAGGGTAGGCAGAGGGTACTTAAAACAAGACTGTACTTATTACAGTATAATTACAATAATTACAGGTATAATTATTATACTTGCCCGGATAAATATTGTAATTGAAGGATTATTATTATTTTTGGATCTTAGTTATTGGTCAAATAATTAGCTATCTCTGCTAAGAGAAAATCTATTTAAAACTCGATTCCTCACTAAGACTAGCAATATGATAAGTATATATGATTTCCCTTAACTGAGATACTCCATATCTACTTTATGTCTATCTTCGGTAAATCTGGTGTTAAGTGGAAATCTCAATGCCGCGCTTTGTCTTGTTAATTTCAAGGAGAATGAAAACAAATCATTCCTCCTAGTGGAAAGTTTGTCTATCTGTGCCAATTTCTAATGTTCTTATTATTATTTTTCCCATTAACGAGTGACCGAGCTCTCTACATAAAGTTTAAACAATAAGATCAATCAAATCAGTCGAGCAGTGATCACGCTAAGAGGTCACGCCCTTTCCAAACGCTAACATTAATTATACAGCTTTCCAGTAGTTGAAGACATTCAGAATTATTTATGGCGACCTTTGCCTGATTTCGCTTAAATATTCTCTTAACGGAAAAACGGCGAGGGCGAAGAGTTATTACTGTAATCTGTCATATATTTCTTTGTCGCTATTGTGCTTTAGTTACGGTTGAAACGGGTTCGATTTCCCCGTGATCTCTTAATTCAAAAGAAAATGTGATATATAGATTAGTAGTTTTTATATATATATAATAAGACGTATAACCATATATACACATAAATATATCTTATACAACAAGATACCATAAATTCCGTGATGTTTGTGATTTTTACTCAGTCAGACATGTTGTCTAACTCTCGTATCGATATTCCATAAATGTACACCTAATGCTTGAATACACGCAATAATCCGGTTAGAGTTTAATTTTCTAAGCACATATCTAAAAATACATGTAATATGTACATAAGTTTAATTTATAATTTCCACTTGTCGTTTTCAATACAAATCAACATGTATATAATTTAACTATTTCAATAGCTAAGTCTCTCATTAAGCGCGCACAATGAGTCGTAATTGGTGTTATTACCAGAGAGAGAGTCACCAAATTAACTCCCATTCATATCGGGAATACGATTGAGATGAGAAAATAGTTTGTAATGGATGGTACCTACATGAAAATGGAATGGAAATTTGTTGAAGCTCAAACTTCAGGTGAAAGTCTAATTTGAATGATTGAAATATTATTTTCATTTTCGGCTTTTAATATATCAAAAACTGTTCATTATATATATATTGATGTTGTGTTTTTGTTCTAAGCCTATCTCAGATCATTTCATAAAAAAAAAGTATTATATAATTTTAATTTATTTGAGTATATAGGTTAACAAGACGCTCATCAAACTTTCCGTATAAAAGGTGACTATTTCGGTCAATTTTCACATGTTCCTTGGCGGAATTCAACACCGCTCTTGTCTACCGTAGCAAAAAAATAATACAATTTTCTTAGATTATATGCATAATCATTACCCCGAATCGAGATCGAACCCGCCAATATTTCGTTAGTATACATAATATATCTCTAAACCAATAGATACTAACGAAACATAAACACTACACAAATAGTAGTGCAGAGCACAGATACGCCACGACGTCGTCAGCCCACTAAAGCGATCAGTCAGCGCGGCGTCGCAAATTGAATCGAGCTGTAATATTTAACCCACCCCTACAACGATGCATAATCATGTATAAAATGATATATCATTTTCATTTTATGTTTACTCGTAAATTTGGAGGAGGTATTAGGTTTTACCGACGCCAGTCTTGGCGCAGGAGTGTAAGCACTGTGACTGTAAACGCGACAGGTTTTGAGTTCAACTCCCACTCGAGGAAATCAAATATTTAATATTATTATTTTTTGGCTCTGGTAACGAGGCAAAATCTGGCCAATCTTGGGAAACAGAAGTGTCATATTGTGAACGGAGTGTCTTAACACTAGATTCTCAAGTTACCTCCGCCTACTCTGCTGTGTGCGGGAATAACGTGAGCCTGACAATAAAAAACTACATTTTACCTACTGCTTCGCTCTTGTTAAATGGAAATAGCTATGTAAGTGTGTATGACATATGACATAATATATAAAAATGGCCAAAAGTTCAGAAAAAATAATTTAAGAATTGCGAGTTCACTCACATTCAATTTATTTTCATTTCCTAGGCAAGGCAACGCCAGGCGTTGAGCTCCGCCACTCGATCGGGAAACGGAGAGATTTAACTTAATATTCTTATTATTTAAATAAATTTGCAGCTTCTTTTGGTATAAAATACTCTCTGTAACAAGAGTTCATACCCATATCCATCACCTGACTGGAGTGTGTGTAGCTTAACCTAACCAATTAGTGGTAAACTAATGACTTGTATAAGTATATATACAGCTATATTTGCTTGGTAGAACCTAAAGGCCACAATGGAGGCCGGGGAAATGTAACGATAAGGAGCTTTACGGTTTTTTCCGAAAAGCATTGTAGGTAGACGTATTGTTAAGGCAATCCGTTCTACACTTTGGGGAAGAAATGAAAACTTTACATATTTCACTCCTCTACTTGGGAATCGAACTTACAAGAATTGTGTTTACAGTCTTACGCTTGTGCATCTACTCCAAGAAAGCCTCAAGTAAAGTTGTTATACTCGTACTAAAACAACGAAATAAATGTCAAATTAAAAAATATATTATATTAGCCGTTTCTCTAATCAAGCTTACGTATAAACAAAGTATAGTCAAAGAGAAGAGAATGACGACTCTATTTTATTCTTCACAAGAGAGATATATTAATTTATCTAACTAACATATAAATACAATCACCCCAACACTGGAAACAAACCATGGTTTACTTAGGCTACATACCAACTGTGTATACATACATAGATGGGTACATATATACATATCTAAGTAATAATTTCCTACCCTTCACACATTTCCGTTGTAACTTAAACATAGAGTTAAACTTGTCTAAGTTAGAGTATACATTAATTGAATATAATTATGTGCTAATTTTGAAAGTCTGGTTTGGAGTAACAACGGATGTGGGAAACGGAGTGTCTTAACACTAGATTCAACCTGTCTACACTACTATATTATGTGAGAACCTAGTGTTATCTTCCGCTTTCAACTCTTCCGTTCCCATTGAGACACTTCAGTTCCTCACTTTGTACCTAATTCTGGAGGCATTACATATTAAATGACGGAACTAAACGCCCTAAATATATAGAAATCTCATTAAAAACTTAACTTTAATAAATAAGTAAGCCGCGTAACGATGCACACTTTCATTAGTTAGCCAAAATTTTCTTCTCCAATAGGCCGTTTAAGTTCGCTTAGTTGACTCTACTTCAAAGTGCTATAATGCCTACCAAAGGGCTTTCCTGATGAGAGGGCACGGTGTCCTAAAATATTTTTATGTCGATTAACCCTAACCCCACAAATTATAAAATAAGTGCTTTAGTATATCGTCATTTGTGGAGCTATCTCTAAAGGTCAGCTTTTTAAAATTATGGTATACTAAGGGTAATCAACAAGAACTCTTACTAGAATAGGAATAATAAATATTATATTTTAACTTTCCATATTCCAGTAAGAGAAAGCACGTACACGATTCCCAATTCTTGTGGCAATAAATAATTTCTACAAGTGAGAATCGAATTTACAACTATCACGCTAACAGCCAGATGATGTTCCACCTGGCGGCGACTAGAAAATATTATGAAATCTTTGCTTTATGCTAATTTACCTACATTTTCGGATATCATCACTGGAACACCGTGAAGCTTAAAAAAAACTTATTAATAATAATAATATTGTACTTATCGATACTCATATAAATAAATACAAGTTTCAAACCTACAATATCTCAAGTTATACAGAACCTAATAAGTTCAGTGAAAGCTCGGTATTACAGTTTGAGTAATTGGTTGACGCGTAGATATGACAGCGGCGGTGTCGACACCCAATTGGCGAGGACAACCGAATATCAGGATGGGATAGTGCATTTTACTTGAGACATTGGGATATTGAGGTGGGAGTTTGCTTTTTTTATATTTTTTTTGGGTCTTGTCTTAATTATAGGTTATCTCTGTTGACTTCGCTATATAGAAAAAAACTTTATGGTATTTTTTATAGTTTTGAATATCGTAGTTAAAATAAACAATTTTCAATTATTCATGATTTCTCTACTTTAATTAGTTTTATTTATTAGTTTCACTTTAATTTTCCTATTAAATGATCCAATTAGTACGTCAATAAAAAATGTTACTTTAACGTTTAACTAACAGATAGGTAGAATAGCATAAAAGTAAGTTATTTGGTCGAACGCGCTAAGGAATTAGCGGTTCTAATTGTATTATAACTTACTTACTTTTGCTTTATAATGCGTAAAATTTTATGAGAAAAACATTAATTTACATACAAACCGACTGACAAAGTTTTTTTTTAAATATAATAATAATAATAATCTGCATATAATTACATTTGAGACAGACATACGTACATATTTGCCGCGAAGTCTATACATGAGGCTCTCGGGGGAAATCTAACACGGCCTTAAATCCGCAATGAATATTAATCACGGCATACACCCGTTAAAGGAGAACAAAGCACACCCTACGCCTAACTTTCTGTGTACTAGAATGATATCTTTATCTTCTCTTTGGGAAGAATGAGAGATATCTATAGTATAATACTATATTGTCGGTATCAGCGCATGGCCTTCCAAATGTGATAGTATGTTTTATTACATTATACAAAAAACTGAGTTAAAAGTGATGGGAGAAAGTTAAATTATTTTTTTATTAGTTTTACATTAGTGTAGCTATATAATTATTATACTATACTGTTTTATTGACGCTACGTGGTTACAAGCTAATTTATTATTACACCACCAGATACCGTGAATATCCCTAATACTTCAAGTAAATGATTATTTTCAGGAAATTCTTTTTTTTTAAACATTTCGTTTTCACAGACATGTTGAAAAAAAAGAGTCATTTAACATACAAAGTTTCATCTAAATCGATCAAGTAGTTTTTAAGTTTTAGCGAGACTAACGATCATCATTCATCAGAAAATGTATTGAATAGATAGTAAATGACCTCTGCACTTTAGAGGACAATTGAGACAGCCGGTTATTGTTGTTATATTGGAACATCAACGACAGATGTGACGGACAGCCAGAAGCCTGTATAATTCTAATACACGGCTTCTAACGGCAAGGTATGCTTAGTTTGTCCCCTTAGCGTCTTTGAAAGTCCTAAAATATATTGATAATTCATTTATCAAAAGTTTCATCTTTGACCCTACATATAGCAGAGTATGCCAAAAGGACTAGTGTCAAGACACTCTGTTCTCAGTTTTTCGTTATCCACCCGAATTCCTGACAACATTCATTTTGTTTAAAACTTAAAACAGAACTTAGTTACTACCAAACCGAGGAAATAAAAATAATTCATTCCCCCGAATGTATATCGAACCTAAAGCCATTACATTTAGTTCAACGCTGTATTCTACTACACTATATAATACATAAGATTTCACAGGCGTAAAATTTCCTTATTCATACAAGTTATACAAAAATTATAACAAAAGAAACGCTCAAAATGATTGAATCTACATAACTAATAACACACGATTAAACAAATAGCCCTCGCGTAATCACAATGTTATACAAAAAGTACAATACCACGGTGGGGTCGAACTGTGGCCTTGTCGGCCGATACAGGTTATATGGGAGTAGAGGTTTGAAAACCATTTTGTTATTTATTTTCAATATTTATACAGTACTAGCGACCTAAACGCGGCTTCTTTATTAATTACATACATTTGTTTTTACATAAATGTATCCTATATCTGCTTTTATAGGGATAAGCAAATTTTATGCCTTGGTATCGATCTGGCTTAATGCGTGTTTTATGCGAGATCCTACAAGATGACCCAACCTTTAGATACTTGCCTATATCCTTAAATAACGAGCCTGTTACTATATAAATAAATTACACTATGCATGGGTGTGACGAGATGCGCGCGAGTCGCTGGTGAAGCGTAATGACGGCAATGTCAAGGCCATTCACCATTCACATTGTTTTGTTCATTATCATTTATTATTTCAAGTACAGAGGAAGGTAAAGGGAACAAATTATTTTAATTTCCTCAATTTGATAACAAAACAGAGCGCGACATAGCGGTCGGCTGATATCCCCACGTCACGTGGAACAGACTCTCTTAACATTAGGTACCCTATATGTCTACCCCGCTATATGCGGGATAAAGATATTTCATTTTTTTAAAACGAATTTATAAATAAAGTGAACTCTCTATCGGTATTTGCTCTATGGGAGCGGCGAGGTGCGCGGGAGTCGCTCACTGGAGCGCGACGCCAATGTCAAGGCCAACAGAAATAGCTAATCTGAAATAGCACGACTAAATCCATCCCATTTGGTTACGCTACGTGGAAGCTTATCCGTTTAAATATAATTTAGATTGTATTTTATATAGTTTTGGTTATATTTGTGCTTTATTTGTGTAGCTACGCTAGAAACGCGGTGTTGTCCGCCACTAATTACGTTTTGTCTTAATAACACCTCTACTTCTATTATAATGATGAAGTGAATCGTGAAGCTACTGTGTATTATAAATTATATAAGTACATTGTACATATTTACAGGTTAAAATGAAAGAAAAATGTGCTAACATCTTTTTTTTATTGGTTATTTATATCACTTAAGAGCCGAAAAAGAAAATATACACTTTTTGGGAAACTTACGGGAGACTCTTACATTGATATATTTATCATGTTTGGTTTTTATAAAAAAATAGTGTAATTACGTCGTTCTTGCACCAAATGACATAACCTTCCAAGTTATTCTAATACTAACATCGCGTGTACGTTGTCACATCAAGATTAATTAAGTTTATCTGACAGCCTTTGAAAGCGGATGCTGTGAGATTACCGGTACATAGCAATACATGATGACAATTAGAGGATGGGGGACACCCGTATCATCCTATATCAGTTAATTTCGATTATTATATTTGATATTTCAACTATCACTTACGTTTTATTTATACGTGGAATATGAATTAAGGTTTAAAAGTGTTAAATGACAGAAATTATTATTGAAGTCGAATAAACGAAATAATTTCCAATAAAATAAATCTTAAATTAATTTTAAAAATGAAAAAGAAACAGCTCGATAAATGGACTATCCAAAACAAAATTAATGCTTCAAGTCAAACCACTAGTTCCTAAGATAAATATGTTCAACCAAACTAACGCTTCAACTTTATAATATTCGTAATACATAGATAATGTCGATAAAATCGATTTCAATATTTCAACTTCTATTTTATATCGCATTTGAATTTACTTTGTTGCATTTTGAAATTGTGAATAGCATTATTCCGATGGCTCTCCACTTTTTCGATACTCTGCCTTTTGAAGGACATCTTATTGTTCGGTTCCCCTATTAAAGCGGTAATAATGCTGGCTTTATTGTATTTGGCGGCAAAACTCTTAATAAAATGCATTCTGTTTAAGTAATGTTCATCTGGCGCAATAGAGAACGTGTAAGAATAATTTTTATTATTACTTCGTTTGTTCAAAGTATGTATTATATAAGTTGAAACCCATATAAAACGTTTGACAGTAGCGGGACTTGAACCTGCTCCTCATGAAAACCGTCCCACTGTCCAAGATTTTTGCAAGTCTTTCAAAACATATGTAGTATTCATATCGAGCATAGTTAAATATATCTGTTATTTATAATTAAAGGCCTAAATTAGTTATGTTTTTACTATTTAACACGCAACCATCCACCCATCAACTTATGTGTCATTAAATATAGTTTCTAGGTGAGCGTGCATCGCATGTACGAAGACAAACAACTCGCCGTCCACCGCATTTATAAAAAGCAAACACTGTTATTTGTCATTTAATCAGGGTACAAAACTGTCAACCAACTTTAACCATTTATTGACGTTCCATTATATTATTGGTCGTTCTGGTGCAGTGAAACAGCCTCCGACTGTCAATGCATCGGTTATGGGTTCCCATTCATTTATTATTATTTCCATTTATAATTATTTTCATTTATTATTATTTCCATTTATTATTATTTCCATTTATTATTATTTTGCCGCTTTCGTAGACAATTCGTTGAGTTCTGTCTCTACGGCAATATCATGGCGGAGAGTAGGGAACCATGTGTGTCACAGTTTTGCGTGTACGATCAGACACTCCCCCCACCTACCACGATAAATCAACCTCATTCAAATATAAACAACTATTTGCATTCCATATATAGTACGTTGAAGGGTGTAACCTGCAATTATATATAAATGTTGATTTAAAACAGCAATTAACCTTATTTTATCGATTAGCTCCATTTTTAATTACACATGGTTGACGTGATGGTACAGTTTAGAGAGGGTTGACTATAGGTTTACTTTTAGATTATTATTAACGCTTAAAATATTAGAGGCGTATGAATGTAAATGCTACGGTTTGGGGTTCGATTCTGAGATTCGGGGGAATGAATTATTCTCATTTCTTCGCTCTGGGCAAATAATGAAGTTGAGCTCCGAACTTAACACGCAACGTCTTGAATATTAGGCGTTGAGTGGGGAATGGATTGCCTTAACATTAGGTTCCTACTGTCGACCCTGCTATATCCAATATGCAGCATGAACTAAAGAAAATATATTTACATAAAAAAATGAACAATGAACTATTGGTAAATATAATATTTTTTGTTGCAGGTACGTTCACCCCGTTATGGTGCCAGAGATATACAGAGATTTTTATTAAGGTATTTAGTTTATTTATAAATCAATCGTTTTGGCTCAATGGCATTTTCTTAAGTCCGTCCGTAAAGAATAACAGAGACCGAACTTAACATGCACAAAACAATAATAGCAATAGAAGCAATAAAAATCATAAAATCTAAGAATTTGTATTTTGTTGATTGGCAGAAGGCAACGCCGTACTTAACATCCTCTATGCTAAAAAAAAAGAAATAGTAAACTATCCATTATTAAAAAAAACCTAGTTTTCAAAGTTCTATATAGACATTGTACGTAATTGGCGTGTTCTAGATGATGGGACAAAGACAATGGTGGGTCTAATGCATTTACATAATTGTTGCCGTGTTCCTCGCTTTTTACGATTCTGGTGTGTCACCCCATTTTTATTGTACATACTATTAGTACGTATAGTAGGTAGTTGTGAACACACTGCACTTAAATCGTCATAATATGTAGCTTGTACATGTTAATGTAACTATACGCAGTAATTTAATTGATTAGGCAACGCGGCGTTGAGTTCCGCCGCTCAATACGCAATGTTTTTGTTCGGTCGGGAAGTAAATTGTCTAAAAACTACTAAAATTGACCACCACCAATTAATTTATTTTATTTTTTTTTATCAATTTTATAAGATATACTAAAAATATAATAATCTATATCTATATATATTCCATATCAAGAAAATGGTGCTATACCTATGGTTTTTATTTGCTTTCCAAGTGCCCGATGTATCTCTGACCGCAGGTACAGTGGGGTGGCATTGAAAATATTATATACATAGCCCACGCTGTATAGTCTTCCTCGATAAATGGACTATCAAACACATTTTTTTAATACAAACTAGTAGTTTTTGAGATTGGCGCGTTAACCAAACAAACAGTAGCTTTTATATTAAGCTCCATTAACGGATTGTTATACCCAACTCGATTTTGTTGCTCAAATCACGTATACTTCAAGCTGCAACTTCTATTCTATTCTATTCTCGGCACGCCAGAGTACGTTTGACGTGAAAATAAAATTTAAATAATTGAAACGTGTGCAGAAAACCTTTTTATAGGGCTTCTAAGTGGGTTCTTACGCTCAGAGCGTTGAGTAAATGCTTACACCGCTTTAAGTGATTAAGTAGGAATGAAAATTTTCATTTTTATAATATTTGTTATTTATAAAGTAATTTAAATTCAACCCGTCGCGTCGTGGCGCAGTGGCACAAGCGTGTTACTGTAAATGCGACAGTGTCTGTCTGTGTGACTGTGTGGGTTCGATTTCTACTCGGGGGGAATTAAATATTTAACATTTCCAATTCGTCGCTTGAGCAATGACGCAAAAGCGATGAGTTCTACCACCCAAGATGCATTACCCCCAGAATTAGGCGGCAAGTAGGGACAGGGGTGTCTCAACACTAGGTTCTCAGGTTCACTCTCCCTACCTTACTATTTGCAGGATACAGCGTGAAGCTAACAAATTTTACTTACTTAAAACGTTATACTTCAATCTTTTAAAGTCACAAGTGAAATCCAAATGAACTGTGTATAGGTACTATATCTGGGTAATGGGAAAAATTGAATATATAGCATTATTACAGTTGAGAGAACAGATATGATTGAGTGTAGGGGACAGGGTGGTTGCTGCGGGTTGTGGGGAGTAATGTATGCTTTATATTTAATTGCCAATTATCGTTAGGCCTTCGTGGCGCAGCGGCTGTAAACCCGACTGCTGTGGATTCTTAATGTGGGATGATGATGAATTATTTTCATTTTCTCGTTCTGGTTACAAATAAAAGTGCTGCGTTCAGTTTCTCCACTCAATGCTTGTGCATTGACTCGAAATTTTGACAGAAAGTTTGCATCTGAGGATCGTAACACAAAAAACCCTTCGCCTACAAATCAAATCAGAGTAGGTAATAACTAATGTTCATTTCTCTTTCTCTCTTTCTAAGTATCTAACTATCAAAATATTTGTTTATATTTCACTAGCTTTTCTTTTTAATCCGTTTTCTTCGAATAACTAACTGTACCTATTGAAAAGGTCAAACAAATTACGCAATTATGTTAGAGTTGAGGGAGACTAAGGGTAATTTATTATTGAGGATATTAAATGTACCTAGAAAAGAAAATTATTTAATATGTCTGTTTTGTATATTTTATCATACTATAAAAATATCATTCCTGTTGACACTAGGTTCACTTTTTCTTTGTTATATTCCGAATACAGCGTGAAGCTGCATAAAATGCTAATTTAGATATTATCGTATTAAAGCCAACAACAAAATAACAATCATTTTACCAAATCCAAATAAACCCACCTTCACTATATAATCAGTAAATTGAAAAAAAAAAACATACATATAAAACTACAATAAAGGGAAAAACATCAGTTTAATAAACCGTATACCGTGACGTCCTCGACTTTCCTCGTTGACGACAAAAAAAAATATAATTAAATATCCACCCACAACACGACTCACGCTTGACTGAGTTTGATTTCAGAGCACAATGACCAGGCCACGCCCACCAATTACGTACAAGCCAATTCGTACATGAGATAACGTATAAGAGGTTACATTAAAATCTATTTACATTCATATAATGTTAGTTGATATTACAAAAAAATATTGTATAATAAGAGACCGTCGTTACGCAGTCACAAGCGTGATGGTTAAAGATTCAATTATTCTATTTGCGGGTATGAAATATGCAATATTTTTAGGAAATAAAACGCTGTGGTAACGAGGCAAAGCGCGGCGTTGAGTTACGCCAAGAAACAAGAAAGCAATGACTCAAGAATTCGAGAAAACGGAAAGTGTGGATCGGAAGTGTCTTAATAATAGGTACCCAGGTACCCTCTGCCTACCCTTCCATGTGAGGAATACAGCGTGAAGCTAAAATGTATATTTCTTCTACTATTAATTTTTTAATGCTCATACTATTTATTTCTGCCCAATTTACGAGTTTTGCGTGTTGAGTGGTTGAACTAAACGCTGTGATTTGCGTTTAAAATGTAAAAATCTTAAGCAATAATTTTATAGCACAAGCAGGCGAAGCCGCGAGAGCGTCGTTAGTCCCTAATAAAGAAGTAAGATGAAAAGAAACATTACCAACATAACAATTCACGCAGACTAGGTTTTATTTTACAGAGGTAATGCTAAGAGTACACAATGACCGACACGCCTACCAATTACGAACGGACCGAATTTATTACGGTCTTCCTTATACGTCTGCACTGCGCCTAAGATGCTGAATTTATAGCGCTGTATAGATTACAACAATTTATCGTTTACTTCTAACAGTTTTGTGTAGCTTTTTGTAGGTATAAAGTGGGGAACGGAAGTATCTTGTATTTAGGTTACATAGGTTCCCAGGTCCCTTTTACCTATACTTGCTACCTGCTTGTGCGGCATACAGCTGAAGATAAAAATAACAAGATAGATCAGTAAGTAAAGCAGATAATAACATAAATAAAATTGTAAGATCTGGTGTCTATGTGTTTATAAGACGGACGTTGACATGAAGAATGACTATTATATAAAATTGTTATATAAGTCTTACATAAGCGATATATTGTACTTACAGGTATGTGTGTACATTGCAACCGTATCTATTGATAATAGTTATCGCATACAATAATATCAATAATATTTACAAATACATAAGTATATCATTGCGTAGAAAAACAGATAAAATAAATATTGCATATAGCAGGATAACCAGAGGGAACCTACTGTTAAGAACTTCGTTGCCCATTTAGGCCATTGGGTGTTTAGGCCATTTAGGCCAGTGTAGAAATTCAACTTCACGTTTTGTCTTGTTACTAGAGCAAAGAAATGAAAATAATTTCCTCGAGTAGAAATCGAACTCACATTCGACGCGTTTACAACGACCGACAACCTCATAACGAAAAATACAGCTATATATTTAGGAAAATTTTAACAAAATAATCGCAGTAGACGATCAGTTCAAACATTTGACGCAGCTGAAGTCAAAAGAAGGTCAAAAGATCATTTCAAAAATATACACTGAAACGTTTCGATAAGATAAGCCCTGAATTTTTAAATTCCCTTTGAGATTATCTACATAAATATTGTTGCTGTTTTTTATTGCTTTCTTTTCAATGTCCGTTTGTATGAATCCTTAAAAACCAAATTATTTTTTTTAGTTTCACGCTGTATTCCTCGTATAACAGGGTGTACGCAGGGGAAATCAGGGAACCTAGTAGTTGCCCACTTTCCGTCTAATTTTTACGACATTGAGTATTGAGTGGCGAAACTCTATGCCATGTATAATTCAATATCCCAAGTGGGAACCGAACCCACATCCGTAACGATAGTCAACATCTTCATATTAATTTCATACATTGTAAGAAATTATACAAATAGTAGTTTTTCTACATAATATTAATTTAGGGAACATTGTTATCATCAAAATAAATGGCAATCTCGTTCTGATTGCAGTCACGCTACATGCAATTATGACATCAGCCGGCCTTGGATGCGAGCGACTCCGCTCGCTGTCTTTACATTGGGTTGCTATGTTCACTTTTACATTTATACATATATTTAGGTGACTTATACTAGAACTAAGCAGAAGACTGACTAAAACGTGTGAAAATATATAGTATTGAGTGTTATAAAATGAATACTAAACCATTTTAGTATTGGATATAGATACTGGATTTTTTTTCTCTATATAATAGTAACAAATTTAAAGAAGTTAATTGTTATATTGATTCGGACCTAGAAACGAACCCTTATATTCATGTCATTCATATTGACAATTTCTTACTGTGTCAGTATATCATCAAATACGGCTACCATCAGCGGCACAGTGTCTAGCAGTCAACTCTGCTCACTTTGAAACTAAACGAAAAACCCGAGTCTATAGAAAACGGTGGTTTTATTGCATAATACACTACTTTGTGCATAATCGCACGTCTCTGTCTCATTATCGCGATGCAGTTGCTATGCGACGACGTTGTGACGTCACACGCAATGACCTTGGATTGACGTCGATTCTAGAAATGCTCATCTCTCACAGACACTTGTTAGAGGTTGGAATTTTACTGAAAGTGCATACTATGTAAGCGTGCTCAAACTTATACATATTGAACATTATTAGTTAGTAGTACTTTTTATTCTAGTTTTGATGTTGTATCCCGGATATAGCAGGGTTTATAGGGAACTTAGCATTAAGATATTCGGTCCCAAATTTCAGAAATATTGCGTGTTGACTTGTGGAATTCAACGACGTCCTTTGCCTTGTTTCCAGAGGAAATGAAAATATTTTCATATTTTTGTCAGCTTCATGCTGTCTCGTATTGCAGTGTAAAACCTAGTTTACAGCTCTTGGGCGGAAACGGCGGGCGTTTTATCTTACGGGATCAGAACGGGAAAATTTTAATAATTTACCTGCCTTTAATCATTTTTTGTATGGGCATCAAATGGGCATTTAACATATTTCTTTCAATTATGAATATAACTTGCATTTAAATTTAGTGTAAATCAACCTTTCTAAAACACACAGAGTATTGAAAACCTGTGTGAAGCGACAGTGGTAGCGTTATGTCAACACGATGTTATCACCTCATGTCATAAATCGTACGATATTTCCTTTCCTTTCCTTCACGATAACAAATTAAGTAGCTGTTATATTACCACTTGAGATTGAACAATATTGCGATTCCATATATATAATTCTTCCACTACTGACTGACTAATAAACAACGTAAAGACAAAGCTATCGGACTTAAAAATTGAAAATTGGTATACATAGAAGAGCTCTAAGAGAGAATTTCTCGAAACTCCACAGGCACAGGAAAAAAAATACCATTTTAGGTCTGATCCACGCATATAAATTTGCGCCTGCAAATAACTAATAACATTATAAAGCGTCTATACATTTTTCTTATGTAAGCGGAGAGAAACGAATGTTGAGACACCCACGATCAGCATATTGTGTATCATAACAGTATATATATCAGCATAACAGTTTATTTTCTATCATGGAGACGTCTAATTAAATCTGTATAGTATTTCATACTAAACATAATAAACTCCTTTGACATGATACTAACATGTAGAAAAATATTAAAGAAAATAATGCTGTATTCGCGTCCTCGAATAGAAAAAGTTTAAAAATGCTTTGGATTTTATATTTCCCCTTTGTGACTTTTGCCAGTGAGCTTTCAGAGCTTTATAAGACAACAAGAACTTTACAAAAAAATGTTCGACACACTGCTGACGCGAGTTTATGTCATATGAGGAATGAAATTGTAGAGATAAGCATATTATATGCATTTTAAATAAAAACACATTAGTCATTTAAACTGGATGCTTTCTGTCAGCCTTTTCCGTTAATTATCTATCTATATTATTTCTTTAAAAATATCTGTAATTCTGTATTGTAAAGCTGGTGTTTGTTTGGTTGAACACGCTAATCTCAAGAACAACTGATTCAAATAAAAAAAAAATCTTTTTATATTAGATAATCTACTCGTCGAGGTAGGCTGTTACATACATCATACGTTAACCGTTTAAGTTGTCGATTATAAAAACTAGCGAACTCGAAATTTTCAGGATTCTTTATTTCTTATTGTATAAACATAGACATTGATTTTAAATTATTTATGAAGTTGGCTTATTAGAACTTGATACACATTCTTATAAACTTATGTGTCAATTTTTGCTACGTTCATCTAAGATCTAATAAAAAAAAATTACTAGACTATAGTAAACTTCACGTCACTTCACTTTTAAAATAAATATATCATCTGGATGAGTAATTCGTTATCATCAACCCAACGCATTTTGCCCTAACCTGACCCGGAAAAACATTTGTGTAGATTGCCTACTTGCTTCTCATTAACGGAACTCATTAATGTCGTTTCAACGCTTGGACCGTGAAAAAGTAATGACCTGAAAATATATACGTTATCTCATATACTAATTATGCACATACATATATATGTATGTATGTCTCATGTGTTTATGAAGCTGTAGAGTGTTTGGTTGAACGCGCTTATCTCAGGAACGAATGGTTTCAATTAATACATTTTAAATTTTGTGTTGAATAGTACATAATTATATAGAGGAAGGATATACGATATATGACATCACTTTAGTAGTTTCAGTGTAACCAACCGCCCCCACCCCCCTTAACCCCCTGGCTGCGAAGCTGCTGATAAAATATATGTTATCTTTTTTTGAAAGCAATAAAACGCTTCTTCTTTATCAGGAATAGGACACTCAAAATATTTGTATTAGACATTGTATTGATAAATAATATATACCTATCTCATAAGACTGACCTATGAAAATTATTTAAATCACTTAAAGTCAGGTGCAGCCATGTTTCTACAAAACGAGTCTACAAGTGGAATATATATTTTTATGTTATTAAATGCAAATGTGTAGATTCGAGGTAGGCTGGTCGTCTTCAACCAGGCATAGCTTTTATTTAATTTAGTATATCAATAGGGATTAGTATATTTAGTCATATAAAACAGTATGGAAACTTGTAAACAGATAAATTGTTCTATCGTACCAAAACATATTCTTTTCCCATTGTGACAGCTTAATGCGTTTACATGCGCTATTTTTGCACATTTTTATATCTCAGGAGTTATTATACTTAAAATAGAAAATAGAGAAAATCGAGAAGATGTGTCTTGCTCTCTTTGACACGTGTGATATGTGACCGCACCAGCAAAGCTCCTTCAAGCACCATTAAATAGGATTCAATGCCACCAAAATTGGCTCGTTGCAGAACTTCTATGTTGCGGACAAGGTCAATTGGTAGAGAGGTCCACCACCGCCGCCCTAGTCTGCCCGTAAAATGAGAAACAGGGTGTATTAACACTAGGTTCCTGCTACTTCCCTCCTGGATGCGGAAGCTGATTTGATTTATTTGATTCCCATGGTAACTCTGCATGCCCAACTATGTTTGGTATACAGCGTGAAGCTAAAAAAAATATAATGTTTAAAAGTTTACTAACAAAAAATACTTTTATTTACAATACCCAATAGTTATCTAAGTAATTTATTGCATAATATAGCTACTGATCGCGTCTACAGCACATGGACGATAACCTAATCGTAATGTCACTAGTTTGAACAGATGTATGTGCGTGGCCTCGGCATTGACATTGAAAACTAAATGTGATAAAATTATAATGAATGTCGTATATATATTACGTAAGTTGAATGTTTTTGTATGACGATTTGTGTGTTTATATGTTATTAGCTTCACGCTTTTTTCTCTCATGGAAGGGGAGATATAAGGAATCTAGTTTTAAAACACTGTGTTCCTCTCTCTCTACTTAATTTTTGAGACATTGCTTATTGAGTAGCGGAAGTCACGGCTGCGTTTTGCCTTGTGGCCAGAATCGAACTTACAAACACGCTTGGCGTTGCATTTGTCATTTTATTTTTTTATAATATTTTAAAACATTTCTTACCGAGCCACTACTTAAGATAATATATAAACCATAAAAATGGTGCCATTCATAAAATTTATAACTTTAGTCATAAATCTATTATTAGTTAACTTTATATTAATTAAGTTCAGATTTAACCAGAATTAGTTCAATTAGTAGTTAAATTTAAACTAAAACTATTGAAACTACGAATTCAGATTGAACAGGTGGCTCGATGAATAATTTCGTCCGTTCGAGGCTAAACAGATGTTTCTATCACCGGCCTCGACATTGACATTGAAACCCGCTACTATTTAGATTCGATTTGTAATTACATATTTGAATTTTATTTCAATTTTTTTTTCTACTGCTATGCATGAAAAAGTGCAGATAATGAAGGCATCTTATGGCTTCTACTATTTGTTTCTTAAAAGAATAACCAACTGATAATCTTTTTTTTAATTCGCATAAAGGTATCGTTATGGGCTTAAGGGGTAAGGCCACTTTAACGGTCCAAAAAAGAAAAGGATTTTCCAAAAAAGAAAAGGAATTTTTTGCTTCCAAAATTGAAGGTAATTAAAAAAACATTTAAGGGTGTTATCGGGCATACATTAAACTTTATTATCAAATTATATTACAGAGAAAAAAAAAAAGGCCGTTCCACAGCTATCTTCCCGGGGCATGTTTTGCTTGCAGGGCTCCGCGGCACGCAGCACTACTGGTGCACTTTTGAATCAAGAACAAAAAACAAACCATGAATCTAGAGATTTTATGAATTATAGTATAGAGAATGTCGATCGGGTTTTAAAAAATATCAATTTTTGTGGACTTGTCGTGCGTTTGAAAAATAAAATTGATTTTTGACGAAAAAAACGGCTAGTTTTTTGTTAATAAAAAATCAATAAATAAAGTAATTGAAAATCCCGATCGGCATTCTCAAGATAATGTTAATGTTCACATCTGGTCAAAATTTCAAGTAAAAAAAAATTAAAATTGTTCGAGTTTGAGTTTCGAGAAAAACGAGTTTATAACGCTATTGGAAAAAATTAAAAAAAAATAAGGTAAAAAAATTATAACTTAAATTAATTTAATTAAAAAAAATAGAAGAAACATCTTAACATTCAATGGATACACCTGGTATCTCTATACGTGGCGTTACACAGAAAAAGATCCCACAAGTGCTTGGGTCTTGCGACTTGGACTCTTAAAGTACCTATATAAATACTAACTATAAACGCGACGATTGTAGGCAGCACTAAACGCCGCCCTTTGTCTTGCCCTACTAATGTGCTCATACTTCCATATTTAATATTACTAGAAGGATAAAGTCAGACATTGTGTCGCTGCGTCACGACCTTAATCGAACGATGACTAAGATTTTAAATTACAAAGAAAAAAGCTATTTTACTATTTTTCCCAAATAATGTATAATACTTAGTTCATTTTCAAGAAAATGTTCCACAAACGTCACTAATTGAGGAAAAGCTTATCCGTTACGTTACGTGCACCACGTTGCGGCGAATAACGATGACTTGCTAGTTCCTTCTCCATTCATACACTCCTAGAGTACCAAGAGTTAAGATAGTGTTATTTTTGAAGTGTAGTATTTTTAACTAGTGACTTTAACTTTTTAGCTTTAATGACTTCTACGTTGAGGGCGTCGTGATGTAAAGGCATGTGCGTGCGACTAAGATTGTGGGTTCAATTCTCCACTCGAGAAAATGTAATACTTATTTAAATTTACTGTAAAAGCGTACTTTTTTTACTGTCACGCACTTGTACCCCTGCGCCACATTTGGCCTCAACTAACTTTTACAACAGGTTAAATTTAATTCTAAAAAATATTTATAAAAACACAACAATTTGAAAGAGCAATCATAACGTTTACTATTCCAAAGTATTTAATAAGTTCCTATAGTAAAACAAAAAACAAATAATTTAATATTTGATAGGTATTTCAGAACGAATATGCATTTGATAGTATCGGTCACAAGGTCGTACTATGCGTCATTATATTTCTTTAGTGTTTTATAAAATGCGGATACATGCGCAAATGCACGTACACACACTGTTTGAACTGTTGTGAAAGCTTACAGTGAAAAATCGGTTCAACAGCTCTGGAGATTAGCTCGGACAAACAGAAAGACAGACAAACGGTCAAAAATTTTTGAAATCAAACGATTCTAAAAATTGGTGTTATTGTGTTTCTTTGTTGTGTAAATAATTATATGAAAAAAACTATTTCTTTCTTTAAATCATAGACAGAAATTTTCAAATTATTTACTTGTATTTATGTATTAGATATATGGATATCTGATGACACTTCACACGATTAGATTTACGGGGGATTCCCCGAAACGTCTCGTAGTCTGATGCAATCCTATTTAAACATTACTTTAAATTCGGCCGAAAACTGGAGGCATTGCATGTTGAATGGCGAAACCGCACTTTGCCTCGTTACCAGAGCGAGAATATGAAAATATTACATAATTCATTTTCTCGAGTGGAAATCGAACTCCGAACCTGTCACGTTTATTATCGCACGCATGTGTTATCTGTAATTCTTTCCCTAACATCGAAGGCTTGCAAGTGTATAAAAGTAATAATTTACCAAAGGTCCTTGACGCCATAACTCATTTGTGTAGGTACTTAAGGCTTACCTTGAACAAAGCCCCGTAATTTATATTGCGTTCATAATTCCCAACTAAATTTACGACGTGCAAAATTATTTTGGTGTAATCTGGACGCATCTGCTATTCGAAATTCACTTTTGTATTGGAAAAATGTTGAATATAATTAAAAATTAAAAATGTGAACATTGGGATGTAGTAGAGGTTGGTTGTGGACTAGATATCCCTGTTTGCGTCTCTCTGGTTAATAATAACGCGGCGTCAGTTAGGTTCCGCCAATGTCTCTCGAATTGGGTGCATGAAGGACGGTAGTAAGTAATATAATAATTGCTGGTAACGGGAGCAAACGTAATGATAATTCGAGTTACAGAATTAAGTTTACTGTTAACACTTTTAAAGTATTATCTCATATTTAGAGAAGATTTTTTTTTATTAGAATACTTACAAACAATCGCAATTCTTTTACCCTTTGTAAAACTTATAACTTAGACCTTTTTAATTTATCAGCAATTAGAAAACACAGAAATATATAACTAAATATTACCTCTGCATTAGATACAAAAATATATATGGCTAGTGCGTCATTACACCGACTTATTGAATACAGGCTCTATATAACGCGTAATTGGTTGTTCTGCTATAGAAATAGACGAATGGGCGTTTAGCTTTTGGCTTTTGAATATTTTTTTGTTGTTATGTGAATAGCAAAAAAGACCATTGAATCGATATCATTATTTCAATTGATACTATTTCAAATACGTGAATTGAAAAGAATTTGAAAATAACGTAAAATTTATTTATTGTTTTTGCAAAATTTTGAATCAATTTTTATATGAATGTTCGGGATAATGATATATGTTCAGCTTTACGCTTTAACTCGCATATAGAAGGGTAGTCTAGGGAACTTAGTGTTAAGACACGAAGTGCCCCTGCACCGCCCTACTCTACCAACATTACGTATTGATTACCGGAGCTTAACACCGTGCTTGGTCTTATTACCAGAGCGATGACATTAAAATAATTCGTTCGGGGATCGAACTCATAACTATTTAGGTAACGATCTTATATAATTAAATCCTTTTAAAAAAATAACTAACTGTACTGTTTATGAAAATATTACTAAATTATAATTATAATAATAAATACTAGACTTATATAAAAATTACTTGAATTTATCCAACAATAAACCAAATTGGATCCAAATATAAACACATAAAAAACGTTTAACACACGCATCGTAAAAACAAAAGTGAAAGGATTATTTTATTATAATTTTTACATCGACGAACACAAAAACAACTGTCGTACGTAAACAAAGCTATATAGAAATAAATCAATGCTAGCAATATCGACAGGGGAGTGACGGATTTAGGTGACCAGGGGACGTGACGAGGCTAAGTAATGATGTATGACGAAAGTTCTCCGAATGTATTACTTGTGGCATAAGTCTTTTACTGCTTTATCAGTTTAATGTAATGAATTGTAGTTGCGGCAGTAGGGGCCGTCTGTTTGGATATGAACATGGGAACTATTTTGCTGAATTTTTATTATGTTATCGTATTTTATTGTTGGGTAGTATAGAAGAGACTGATTGTAGAAGTTTCTTTTGCATGATTTAACTTTGTATATTGAACGCTATGGTTCAATTATCATGTGACTGACCGATAGCGGTGTTCGAAACTTAATCGTACATTTTTTTTTAATATGTTCACGCTGTATTTCGCACATAGCACGCTAACTGAAGTGTCTAAAAACAAGTTTCCCAGGTTCTCTCTGCCTAGTATGTGCGGAATACGTGAATGTAAATTAAAAAACGAATATAAAGATACAATTAAATATTAGCACAATACGCAAAAAAAAAGAAAACCCATCCATAATGAAATATATACCTAATCACAAACCAAAACTCCAGTACAGCATCACGATTTACCGGAACTACTCGTTCAGCGTAATCGGAACTTCTTGATTAATATCTGAACAAACAAGTACAAGTTTAGCAGTTTTCGTGCCCCTTTGCCGGATTTGATGTATTTTGTTTAGCTGTTGTTGAGTGTTTTTTTGTATATACTTTATGTTATAGAATGGTAGAAGTCGATCTGACTGCAAACGCGATGGTTGCGGGTTCGATTCTTAGTCGGGGAATGAAATATATATTTTAGTCTCCTCGCTCTGGCAACAAGAAAGTGACTTATCATTGTTTTTTGTATAGTATTGTATAACTAGTCCTTGTAAGTTAGACAACATTCATATTATTAGGGAATAAAATATAATCATTACCTCGCTCGCAAAAGACAAATCGTGCCGTTAAGCTCCGCCGCTCAACACGCAGACAGCCTTATACGGTATTATATAGGTACACAGCCTTATATAGGTACTTATTGCCTATGTTAAGGCTGTCTGCGTGTTGTTTATGTTTTATGCGGGATACTGCACAAAACTATATAATCAATCACATTAATATGTAAAATTAATTCCTTTAAAAGTCAAAGCAATCTACATTACAAGTTCACCAGTGATAAAGGGAACTTTATAACAAATAAAAGCTGATAGAGCAGCTTTCAGGTGAGAATACCGTAGTTTATTATAAAATTCTTTGAACTTTATTGTCCTGGTGCAAACAGACCCGTCAGTCGGGGGTTTATTACGACTTCAGCGAAATGCATATTGTACGAAACGAAACGTTGCTAGGTACGATAAATTTTTGCTTTCACCGATGCGGAACATCTTACTTTATGCAGGTTATATATTTGGTACTGAAAATAGGTATATGCTTTAGTACTTTATTTACTACAGAATAGGTCCTTCAAGCACTTATTTGTATAACTTTTAAATTTAAATTTTTAATATGTTTTTTATTAAATAATGGTATTATTAAAAATATTTTCATTTTTAAAGTAACATTTTTCTGGGCTTTACGAGGTAAGATGAAGAAAAAATCTTTCTTAGGCTTCTCCAGGAGCGTGCGAGCCAAATTTCTATTTCCTAGGTCTAGTAGTAGTGTCTGTGCGTTGTCTGTCAGTCACTCAAGTACTTAATATATATATAAAGATCTCAATTAATGGCTTATTGATGTTTATGTGTACAATTTTAAAAAAATATATATAATAATTACATATGACCAAATGAGATAACTACTAAATATGACATACATTTAGAGACCATCTTCTAAGTTAATCCATTTAGATTATTCAAATATTGTATAAGAAGAAGGGAGACGTTTTTCTTATTTTTAAGTCAAACTGTAATATAATTTAGCCGATTACTGAGAAATAGTCGTGATTGATCATTCACTCAGTTGTAAGGGATCGCTCCCTCATCCGGTCGCTTACATTCGGCTTTCACGAGCGTTTTATTGATGCAACACTGTTTCTTAGTAGACGCCTTAAATTCGAAGACAAATTGTGCTTCTCATAGAAATTGTAGTGTTATTATCTATATAGTAGTTTATTAACTGTACGACGTGTGTGGGTCGACGTTCCACCACTTAAGGGAGTGTTTTAACACTGACTTTCCTTTATGTCTGCTATATGTGTGATACAGCGGAAAGCGAAATAAAGAAAAAAAAACCACAAAATTTCACTAAAAACCGACACTTCCCCCATATTTATTCTCAAACACAACGACAAGTATTCTCGCGTTACCATCTCGTGTAAAAAACGCGACACGTTTGCTCAAGTAATGCTCGAGTCAACATTCCTGTTATCCAGGGGATAGATTTGAACTCCCCCTCCTTGAGGTGTCGGGCGTAGAGTAAATACGATTAGTGTACCTAATGGTTACTAGTAGAAATGGTTTTCTTGTTATAGTAAATTATGTACTAAATTAGGGTTAGTATTTTTTTGTTTAAGAATATAAAGGATTTTTCTTAATAATAAATTCTATTGGATTGGGTAAAAAACTAATGTTTGTCATAATCTTTTGAGATATACTTATATCTCATAAACTATACGTGCGCCTGGTGAATAAATAGAGGCAATATTTTGTATTTGTGAGAATGGTTTGGATCTTCGTGGTGTAGTCTGACAGCGTCTATATGAAGGATGACTATGTTTAAATTATTTTCATTTCCCCGGTCTGTTAGACAGAAGCGCGGCGTTGAGTTTCGCCACTCAACCCACTATTCGAATTGGGCGGGGCATAGGGCACGAAATGTCTTAACATTAGGATCCCTCTCGACATCCTGAAGCCATTTTTGTTTGCTTATTCTATGTCATTGATAAACAATAGCCGTGCGGGGAAACCTCGTAATGGGACGTGAAATGGATTATTTTGACAAGACGGATGGTTATATATTTTTTAAAGTATTGGAAAATACACTTGTATCTGAATATAAGGAAGTTTTGGGAATTCGTTTCTTTAGCTGTGTGCTGCCTCTCGCATAAAGCAATGTGATAGTGAGTTTTATGCTCATATGAATTTCATTTTTATCGAAGAAAGATATTATTTTCACTTCCTCGCTCTAATAAAAAGACTGCTCTCAACATGCAATATCTCAAAAATTATTCGGAAAGTAGAGAACGAAATGTCTTAACACTAGACCCTCTGCCTATTATGTGGAATACAGCATGAAGCTGATAAAAAGAATAATTTAAAATAAAACCACCTCAAAATAAATGAAAGTAAAAAATATAAATAATAGTAAATGTATAAAATCAATATACCTACTCTAAGCAAGTAGATAGGTAAGTACGTGTAACACTCGTATGCAAACACTAAGTCCAAGATAATCCACCAACCACCGGAGCTTCCCAAACTTATCTGAACTTATCCGCAGACATCCAGACGTTTAAATCAAGCTAACTTTCACGTTGCAATCTTTCCAATTCAAGTCCTTTGGCGGTCTTTTAGAGCCCCGAGGTAAATGAAATTTTATAGGGTGTTTTGTTGAAGAAAATGTATTTTTAAGTATTGTTAGTCATAATGACGTACATTTTTAGCTCCGTAGCAAGGAAAAGCAAACCAAAAAAAACTTTTTGTAGAAAGAAAATAGACGAATTATTTTATTTTACAATCGTATAAACATTAAGACTTAAATTTAGAATTGACAGAAAGACGTAATGAAGTGTTTTAGCACTAGCCCCCTCTCCCCTAATACGTTACGTATAATCACGTCACGCTGTAGCGTAAAGCCAAATAAAAAACATTCGAATAAATAAGTTATACAAACGAATATTACCTCCTTTATACCTACGCCTACTAAACAAAATCACAATCAGCATATAATCAATAATCATAGAACAAAACTACATACACTGTGGTTTTTTTCCACAAAAAAAAGAAATTCAATACATTTTTTTATTTCTATTACGAGTCAATAGGTAAGCGAGGCAAAGTGAAGTGCACTGGAATGCTAATGAAATAAAAGTCATCGGCGGTTATTGTAGCAATTGTGCGACCTATGTCGTTATATATCTATATAAGATTGTTATGGCGTAGTGACACGACGGGCTGGGTTCGATTCCCACTTGAGGGAATTAATTATTTAAATATTTTTGTTTCCTCGCCCTGTTAAGAAGACAAAGCGCGGCTTTGATTTCTACCACTTAATACACAATGTTTAGAAATTTGGGCGGAAAGAGGAGAACGGAGTGTCTTAACGCTACGTTCTATATGCGGGATACAGCGTGAAACTGTAAACTTTTAGGTATATGGGTATATCTATAGGCACGTCAACTAAACAACCGTTCAGAACAAAACTAAAATGCTTGCGGTAATGAGAGAAGCAATTAAAATAGTCGTCGGATACAGAATTTGATGAGAAACTTAGTGTATGTACATCAGGTAAGCACGTGTTTCTTTGAAGTTATTAACTAACTGAGGTGGTACTAAGTTTGAATTTTCTTTCGAGCTTCATTTTGGCTATGTATGTAGTAGCGGTTAGGTAGGGATTCTTGTTCCGCCCATTTTAACGACATGTATATTGTGGCGGAACTCAACGCCAGATTTTGACGTACCAGACCATGAATATAAAAAAATATATAAGTAGAAAAATAAAAATTCAATTGATTCTGAAATTAGGACGTTCAACCAAAAACTTATTAAATTTAAAATAATACAGATCTTAAACTATTCGGACCATCTATTTTGGATAAGCATAATTGCCATAACGCCGTCTCTATTTGGCAGTCTTGCTACAAGTAATAATAATAATAAAAATGGGGGATGGATGGATGTTCCATGTTTAGACAAAACTTTACATTAAAATATTTTAATAATGTAAATATCTTAATAAAAATAATACATGCGAAGCCGCATTTGTGTCGCTAGTATCAAATATTCAAACAGCGCGACTCTAATAACCTCCACAGCACTAATAGCGTCGCCATTTTACTAGCAAATTGAGCAAATATTGATACGTGCTACTATGTGAGCATATTATAAGAAATACTTTACATTTCTCTTTTCACTTTATAAAGTAGTAAGTAGTACTAGTAAGTAAATAAGCTTTGTTTACTTCAATGTAATAAATAAATAAATGCGCAATTTTGCAATTTATAGTCGTCTTTGAAGTATTATAAGACAATTATATGCCTACTCGGCTTGCAATTTTGTACTTTTTTATTAAAATACAAATTGTGGTTTGTTTTGTGTTTTATATAAAGTGTCTTTTGTAAAATCTATTTTAAATAATCATCAAAGAGACCTTTGTATCGCATCGGGGCGAGTCCCAATTGTAATCGTGATGGTTGTAGGTTTCTTTCTAGTCGGAGAAATGATTATGTTTAATTGTTTGCCTCTTTAGCTCTAGAAGGAAAAGCGCGGCGTTCAGTTCTGTCATTTAAAACGCAATGTGTGGAATTCGGATTGAAAGTCGACAACGTAGTTTTCTTAACACTAGGCTTCCTTTGTCTATCCCGCTATGTGAGAAAAAGCTAGAAGCTGCGTTGATGACTTTAACAATTAATGTTAAAAAATTGTATTCTCCGAACGCTCTAAATCTATATAATATATTCCCAACGTACTCGCAGGTAAAACGAAACAATCTAAAGTTTATGACATTATAATACAAGTAAAAAAAGCTAAGTCCATACTAAAAGCTTAAAACCTGCTGTTTATGTTAGCAATTTGGCAGCGACTGGCACACGCTTTGCCAGTCCCTTCATCAGTAAGGTTTCTGCGGTGCTCATGTTACACCGATATTATGTGTTTATTTTTAGTAACATTTAAAAAAAAGTTATGCTAAAAAAAAAAAAAATCATAAAAAAAATGTCCTAAAAATACAATGATTTGTATGATTGTATTTTTTAAATTGTATTAATTAATGTGAGTAAAGAGTGGCGTTGAACACGAAATGTCACAAAAATCGGGCGGAAATTATGGAACGGAGTGGCTTAACACTAGGCTCCCTCTGCCTACCTATAGAACAAGACTATGGATAAACATTTGCAACTTGCATAATTCATGCGATGTGATAAAGCGGACGAATTTTACAGCTGCCCTAAAAATGGTATCACTCTAAGAGGACTAAAACATGTAATATACCTTACCGTGTAGATAATAGGGTGTATATTTAAATATAAAGTTGAGTCATCTTGGTTCAAAGGAACGTATCGTCAGCATGACTCGCCCTTCATATGTTAGAGCTAACTAATATTTGTCCTCATCAAGTCTATTATTAAATGCTTAAGAGTTGATGCTTATAAATTGATTTTTTACGTAGTTTTTGTATTTTTATGCTTGGATGCGTTCTTAGAAGGTCGAAATTTTGAATCTTTTGGATATTTCAAAAAACGTTTTCAGTTCAAGTTATTATCTAATTTTGAAAAAATAGCGATTATATTTGCAAAGTACAAAAATTTGCACCCAATATATAGGTACTCTGTTTTGCTATCCCTTAGCGAAGTGGCCAGTAGAATAATGTATCCCTTATAAATTATTTTTTACAAAAAGAAAAATTTTGAACACGGTGCCAAGTAAAACAAACAGGCTTAGTAATTAGATATTGTAGTAAGGTTGTTGTAGCATTAGTTTTTTCCTCTTTTTTGATCTTGATTGAAAAGAAATGCAACGATCAGGAATCTCACTTCTGACATCAATTTAAAAAGTTTTTGCTTGTACCTATTACGGTATAAACATTTTTTTACCAAAAAAAAACTTTCTCAATTTTTCCACCGGATTCCATAATTGGAACCTAACCAAACTTTCACCAAATGATCCTTGAAGTGTATTCAAGAATCATTAAAATCGGTTGGCGTGACATTGAGTTATTCGTCTATGTGTCGCGCACATACCTAATGCAAATTTAACACTTATGTGATTTTCTCATGGATACCATTGTCAGACATGGACCAAAAAAAATGGGACCATTCGGGAAGCTTTACCTTTCAAATAAAAAAAAATATTAAAATCGGTACACCCAGTCAAAAGTTATGAGGTAACAAACATAAAAAAAAAAGAAAAAAAATACAGTCGAATTGATAACCTCCTCTTCTTACAGAAGTCGGTTAAAAAAATACATTATGATAGAATATATAATGCTGTTGTAGCGTAGCAGCATAGCGTCTAACTGTAAACGACACGCTTTTCGGTTCGATTCCCACTTAAGGTAATTAATCCCTCTGCCTACCCTACTAAAGAATTCTATTAAACCATATTGCCTATAAAGTTAGTTTATAAAATAAAATAAAAATTAAACGTTCACATGAGAAAATTAAGAAAATGCGAAATAATCTTTACCACAATCCGAGAATCCACGTAGAGAAATACGGGTATCCATTTAAGTTATTACGAACGACTTGATGGATACAGCAAGTCAACCAAGAGCTGCCGCCCTCTGCGCCCAAAAAATATTACAGAAATCGATAGAACGAGGTACTCTTGAGGAACACTCATGAACGTGTTTAGATTAAATAATTGACTTTACTTTATTGGAATTGCTAAAAGAAATCACAATTTAAAGACAAAATGACATTTTTTAAGGATATTTAAGGTTGGAATACGGCGGATTCCCTCTGCTACTCTGCAATATTCCGGGTACAGCGTGAAATCAAAACTAAAATAAAAAAATGTATTTATAAAATTTCTGCAGGTATATTACCTATTTTGTGTCTAATTTTACTGAATAGAACAACCAAGTTAGTGATTATCAGTAAAGAAACGTTTATTGACTAAAATTAACGTTCACAATCGACCAAGAATATTCACAAATATAACCTCACAGATATTAAATACTTCATATAAATGAGTGACACGGTGTGACACGCGCCCACATCACACCTTTAGACTGACGTGACGGTTACTTTTATTGCACAATTCGCGCCTAGCACATGCTTGTAATACAGATTGCATATACGACGGGATCGATATACTGTACTTCTATACTATACATGCTATATGTATAGTATAGAAGTCCCTTTGATTATTCTTTACTGGAATTATTTTAATATTGTATTGAAGCGGTCGTGGCGCATCGCTGATTATGAAAGCGATGGTTACGAGTTCGTTCCCCACTCGGTGGAATAAATCATTTTAATTTCCTCACTCTGGTAACAAGGCAAAGCACAATGTTGAGTTTCGCCATTATATCAATGTCTCAGAAATTGGGCGGTGCTTGGAGGATGAAGTGTCTTCACACGTCTTGGCCTACCCTGCTATGCGGGATACAGCCTGAATCTAAACAAACATTATAACTGAGCATAGCATTATAACTGAGCATAACATTATAACTGAGCTCAGTTTGGTGGAGAAGGGAGTCAACCCATATATCAGACTAGCGGACGCACGCAGCTTCGCTTGCTTATTTAGGGATGAATTCTAAATAGACCACGAAACATGTGTTTCATGAAATATTTTTAAGAGTTTAAATTTCAATTTTTATAAAAATAGGTGCTGATTTAAAGATTTTTCCGTACAAACTTTCAGTCTTTTATTTGCACCCCTTTAGAGTTAAAATTTTTCAAAAATACTTTCTTAGTGGATGTCCAGATTACGAAAGTAAACATCTTATCAAATTTCACGTTTCTACGCACAGCGGTTACAGCTGTGCGTGCGTCTTACCTCAGTCAGTGAGGACAAGTCCTTTTATATATATAGATAGTAATGTTTAAAAGCGCGAAACTAAAAATAGCGTAAACGTAATGTAGTTACGTACATTTTGAGTTTTTCGCTTTCTTCATATTTTTCCGAATCAGATGCCATACTCTGACTAATCTGAATAGATTAACTACACAACAATTATGTTTATATTATATGCACTGTACAAATTCCTCTAAGAAGGATTTGAAGCTGCGCTCACCGCTCATAATTAGAATTCATTGCATGTCCAGTGAGATCGAAACGTATGCAGTGGACGTGCTGTATTAGCACGTGTGCTAAGTCGGTGAGTATAGAAAGATGGAAGTGCTTTAAGTTATTCTTTACACGGAACATTTTTACAGTTAATATAGAATTCATTATTATTTTTTAGCTCCACGCATGTAAAATAGCAAAATCTAGTTATATTAATAAAATTACAAACAATTGATTTATTCAGGACATCGTGTTAGACGAACAGTCTGAGTTAACGCGACAGTTAATTATGTACATTTTCCCGATCTGTTAAGCAAAGTACGGCTCAAGTTAGAACCTGCCTAGTGAAGTCACTATTATACGTGGGAAAGAAGGGAAGAAAACATATATACATATATTGTAATTTTCAAATTCTAAATGTTTTATTGAATGTAAACTTAAAATATTTTTTTCTTTTGTTACAGGTAATATATTCAATGGAATAGTTGTATAAGAAATAATTTGAGGTGGGATTAATCAAATTTAAATAACATATATTTTTTTAGTGCAGGATTGATAATTATTTACAAAGAATAAAACTTTAAAATACGGCAAGCTACCACGATATATTGAACGCCAATCTAATAAACAAATGGATTGACATTTTTATTGTATTGTATACTTTTTACTATTTTTATAGTATGTATATGTATACACAGATTACTCAGACTTGATGTCTGATATTAAAGACCAGTTTCTCAACATCTATCATTAATCACTATAGAACGCGCGTGCGTGGAGAACGGAATGTCTTGACACTAGGGGCAATCTAGCTACTCTACTTACCACTCTTAAAACTGGCAATACCACTAGTACCTACCATTTATGACACATTGCATGTTGAGTGGTAAAATATAAGGCCAAAAAATTTTTTCACCAACAATAAATCTCAACCTGTCCTCAACCAACTTTTGAAAGAACAAAAAATAGGTGACAGTTACTAACGGCGCTTTTTCCTTTTATATGTCAAGGATTCCAAAAACCTAAAGTATCGCGTGTTTAAAAATAAGATTGCCATTGTATTTAATTTAACTGCACAATTTGTATGGAACATGGCGCTACAAAAAAAGAATAGCGACAGGCAGACAGCTAATTTACTAGAATTCTACCTTTTTAACTCCCGACGAAAAGAGGGGGTGTTGTAAATTTGACTAGTCTGTGTGTGTTTGTATCTGTATCTCTGTCTGTAGCATCGTAGCACGGAAACGGATGAACCGATTTTTCGTGTTGTTAATTATTAATCTAAAGTGACCGTTCCCCACTTTCCGCTGAATTCTGGGCGAATTGCGTGTTGAGTGGCGAAACTCAACGCTGCGTTTTGCCTCGTTACCAGAAAAATATACCTGAGAATATTCAATATTTAATTTCATCGAGTGGGAATGAAACCCACAAAAAAAAATTTTTACAAAGAGGAACAAGAAGGCATTTTTACCCTTGAATTGACTTGTCTTTGTGAATATTTGAACTAGGGCTAGAACCGTCGCCATTCGTCCCTGCCAAGTTAGCTGTTGACCGGAATTAAACACGATAGACTGAGGCGCTCGCTAATAAAATATCTTAACAAAAAGTAAATCTTAAACTAATTGTGCTATTAAATATTTGGATGATTAAGGCCCTCGTATTTAACATTGTTTTATAAAATGGTCGAAGTATTAAATTAAATATTTTTGTTATCAGTACCTACTACATACAACACCAAAGTTCTGGCTGACTGAGTAACTATATATAATAAAATGTAAGAATATTACACGCACTTCTAATTGTTGTATCATCACGAAACCTAGCAATTATATGTAGAGTAGATGACAATACAGTATTATGGTACCATCGAGCTGATCTGATGATATGGAATTTCATTTCTAAATTTGAATTTTGAATATCATATTTTTAGGTTTTGGTCTCCACTATGTAAAATTTCAAATACTAATTAACGGAAAGTAGAGAAGTCTCCTAAGTCTAGGTCCCTCAAAATGCAAGGCACGCGTGTCTGCGCCTATAATCTCATCACATACGGCACATCACGCTCGTTCCACATGACTGCGTGAGTGACTGCTCACTCATACACACATTGATTTGTATAAACAGACAAACACACGTCGTGCGCACCACGTGACCACATCATTGTTGCGGGACCCACCGGCGAGAGTGGACGTGTGGCTATCCATTGAGTGATTACGGGATATTATCGATTTTATAATGCATGAAAAGAAATATACATAGTCCTTGGGGTAAATAAAACCAGGTTATGTTGTTTAAAAATTAAAAACCCTTTCAGTTGTTAGTCCTTGAAAGGCAACGGGAAATCGTATGAACTGCATTGCTATTCCTATGGATTCACATGTCACCGCAGGTCCCGTCTATCTATTGCAGCTAAATATTGCCGAGGTTTTCTATTTTCCACATAATATTCGAGACATGGCTTGTAGAGTGGAGAAACTCATCGCCTCGCTTAGTCTTCTCACCAGAGCGAGCAAATAAGGATATTTAATTATCTCCAGTGGGAGATGGACCCACAACCGTAGTTTACAGTCTGCGCTACTACGTCAAGAAGTCCTCAATACATTGATCGAGCTTGCTAAGATTACACATAACAAATGAGTGTAATCTCCAGAAAGAAACAAAGCAGTGTTTTTGAGAGCATCAAGCACGCATTAGCGGCTTAGCGATGACTTTACATTTCGTGACTCTTGTACGGGACTCTTGTGGAATTAATCTCAGTTGTTTTAGACTAATCGGGTGGATCGTACTTTGTGACTTCTGGGATAAGTTCAAACATACATCTTTTTAGGTAATCTACATTTTTTTCGTTATTTCCCGCACATAGCAGGGGGTAACCAGAGGAACCTGGAAACATGGAGTGAACACAATCCGATCCCTACTTTCCGTCAGATTATTGAGGCATTTTCTCTTTTTTATTCAAAACTGTGTAGGTGATAAAAATGTAATAATAAAAAAGTACATAACAGTAGAGTTGAAACGACGATAATTTACATCCATCCACAGTTGAAAGCATATCTCCAATATATCTCGTCCGCGCCATTTCACGATTCGCCGCTTCCGTCGCCTTTACGATTTATACCACCCCCCTTCAGATCGCTTCTTTGATACGTGCGTAAGTACGTAGCTTCAGCTTCACGCTGTATCACGCATATGGCAGGGTAGACGGGGGGAACCTAGTGTTAAGCCACAATGCCCACTCGGGATTATGAATTATTTTCGTTTTCTCGCTCCAGTAACAAGACAAAGCGCGGCATTGAGTTTCGCTACTCAACACATAATATCTCGAAAATGAGAAGGTAAATAGAGAGCGGAGTGTCTTAACACTAGATTCCCTCTGCCTATTCTAGTATAAGATAATAATTAATAAGATTTTAATCCGTCCTCGGCCACTACTAAATTTATTCCAGTTCCAGTAAACCATTTTCCCCGATACCGATATGCGGCAATCAGCACACGTGTCGCTCGGCCGCAACTCTACATTTTTATTTCTCACTTTTGTACAAAGGGCTAGTCGCGTTCATATGCTTTCGTTTGACTGGCTTTCAATATGTGACGGTTTTACGGTTTTTTTTTTTCATTTTAAAGATAATTCGTTTTGATTTGTGGAATCGTGGTTATATTTAGTATGTAGCTTCTACATATGTCGGTGATTTAAATTTAATTACTTCTCTGGAGAAATTAGAAAAAAGTAAGTTGTCTGTCTATTCGCATAATGATGCGAAGTTATCGCACAAGAAATAAATTTAATTTCAAAATATAATATACAATACAATATAAAAAATACATGATTGGCAGCTTCATGCGCTGTGGTGCAATTAGACACCATCAATCTGTTAACGCGGAGGTTGTGGGTTCGAACGCCACGTGGGGATTCGATAATATTTAAATCGTTTTTGTTTTTCCACTTTGGTCGAAAAAACCCCCCACTTAACACTCCTACTTATCCTGGTTAGTAGGGGATTTAGTATTGTAACACTAGGTTTGGCTCTGGCTTACGGGAAAGAGCGTGAAAGCTTTCAATATATATTTAGATTTTTTTTGCTTCTCGTTATATTCTTATCTCTTAATTTTAACTTACATATTGTACCGGACGGGCGGAACTCAAGTGAATGAGCCGCTGACGCCCTGCACACTATAGGTTCCAGATCATGGGAACACGGAGTATGCTGAGACCCCAAGACGTTCTTGTGAGTCGTTCTTGTGAGACGTTCTTGTGAGACGTTCTTGTGAGACGTTCTTGTGAGACGTTCTTGTGAGACGTTCTTGTGAGACGTTCTTGTGAGTCGTTCTTGCTATACATTGAAACAAGATACTGAAACAGGATGTTGAAACAGGATATTGAAACAAGATGTTGATCACTGTATAACGGTCGGTGACTGTCGGCTTCTCTATTCGTGTCTTGTTCCGATCCTATCTTCTTCCTGTTGTGCTCACCGTTGATTGCCGACTGACTCTGTCTCACCCGACGCGCACCTCCGTTGCGCGGAGCTATACCGTAACGAGAGCCGCGAGCCACCGAGCCGTTTTGTCTTTATTTACAACAATATTTTTACTATGATTATCACACATTTACATTTATATTTTAATAACTAAAAATCGGATGTTTTTACAATTTATACATATTAAAAGAACATAAAAATATCTATCTATCTATGTATAAAACATTATACTATTTAAGTATTATCTATTATTAAATTACGAAAAATGCTGTTACGATGACGAATTTTACATGAGTTTTTACAATGAAAATTCTCTCTAAAATTAATTATACACATTAGGAAGATACAAATCTGTTATTTTGTTACAGAAAACTATGACAAACAATAATTAATAATAAAATTTACTATACGGAAGTTACTATTATATAAAAGCGATTAATGCGGCAAATCATAGTACAACTATACAAATACGATATAAAGTCGAAAATTATTATCTAAAACAGAACCCAAATCTATTTATATTTATTATTTAATGTAATTACTTATTTACAAAAGAAAAAACACTATTAATTTAGAAAAAACACTAATAATAACATTCAAAATTACGAGAGTGGTATGACGTCACTTTTTGCCAAACTAAACAGTCTCTAACATGTTATGACGAGTTCACAGCCGATGATGCGCGTCGCGTTGTCGCGAACACATATCTATATGTTTTATTGGCAAATGAATTTTCTATTACAACCAATACGAAGCCATGCGAAGCATCTAATATTAACAGAAAAAGCACAGTATTTTTGCTGTTGCAGGAGATTTTTCTTGAAATAAGTGAAAAAAATGGCACAAAGCTCGCTCGCCGCCGCGGTTTTAGCTATCGTGGAAACTGTAACCGAACCCCCGTGGGCAGGATGGGTATAGGGGAGGTCTGTCGTCGGTCTGCACCTTGATTTATATATATACAGTGGATTTTGTAAAATAAACCAAAATGTGATGTACCTATATACTATATAGTGGTGGTAGAACCTAGTGTTAAGACATTTCCTATCGCAATTGTCAAAAACTTTTCTTGTTTGGCTGAAAGACGTCGGAAAAATGATTAATTTTTTTGAATGAAGTTTGATTGAATTACAATTGTCCTGTGAACATTTAGACATTATCACATTGCACCCTAATAGCCATAGCTATTCAGCCATAGTTATCAGAGCGAACCTAGTGTTAAGACACTCTGGTCCCTACTTCCACCCAATTTTCAACAAATTATCTGTCTCACCTACCATTTTTACCCAAAGTGAAAATGTAAAATAATTCATTCTTTCTAGTGGAAATCAAACCCATAATCGGAGCGTTTACAGGCCGACGCTGTGCAATTATTATTAAAATAACTCTACTTGAATAAACGTAAAATACCTTTATTTAGTACAAAAAAGTGTTACTTTCAATATTCAATCCATTCTACAGTATCAGAATAGTTTTTAGGCGATATTACGTTTCACAAAAAGATCAACATGGCCGATAAACTGCCGGTATCGCATCGAACGTGGTACCGCTGACCGCAACGATTGGCCGCGTCGCGCTTTTGCGGGCGAATGTGCATTTTCTATAGAAATAGAATACAACTTCTATTCTAGGGATTTGTTTTATTTTTTTCCTTTATTTTTTTTCTAGAATCACACTGTCGGGATACAGTATATATACGGGTATATAGCAGGGCAGGCATAGGAAATCTAACGTCAAAACACTCTGTCCTCTTTCAAACCGATTTTTGTCACTTTCTGTGTTAATTCGCGGAACGTAACAACTTGATCACATTCCCCCAAGTGAAAATTGAACCCACACTGTCGTGCTTACAGTTCGTATTTGACATTCTTTCTGTTAATATATGTTTCTGTACTTTCTTTCTTGTATCGTACATAAATAAATAAAAAAAGGCCTATATTTTGTCATCAGAAACTATTTTTTCAATATAAATATTACATTCTATGGTAACAGAATAGTTTTTTCGACTTTATTTAATTTTACAAAAATATTAGCGCGGCCGATAAACTGTCGGTATCGTATCGAACGTGTTACCGCTGACCACAACGATTGCCCGCGTCGCGCTTTTGCGAGAATTCTACTTCTATTCTGGGGAATTGATTGTAATTTTATTGTATCTTGGTGCCTTTTTGTATGAAACTATGTATGAAAGTTTTATATATTTTGAACCTTTGATTCTTAAGAGAGGTTAGGTCTTTACTAGGTTTCCTCGGCCTACAGAGCTATATAATATATAAGATATAGTGATAACGTAAAGAAAAAAAATAATCCAATCGTTATGTTTATATGTTATTATTTAACTTTTTAAATCAAAAGCGAAACAGCGCCAACAAACAAGTTCGAACGAACGAATGTTGCAAACAGGCGAGCATCGTAACGGTATGTAAATACGGGGTTAATTCAAACAAGTACTGTAGTTATTTAGTTATTCAATAACAGTATAGGGGCGGTTTTGACTCTGTGTATATGAGATATTGAATATTTTGTTCATAGACGCCGCCGTGGTGCAGTGTTAGACTGAAAACGCAACTATCGTGGATTCTATTGCCACTTTGAGGGATAAATTACTTTTGTTTTCTTACTCTGGCAACAAGACAACACGTGGCGTTGAGTGTTGCCACTCAAAGCACTATACTTCGAAATTTGACGGATATTGAAGACCAGAGTGTCTAATTCTAAGTTCCCTTTACTATAGAAAAAACTATAAAAAATATTTTTGTTGTTTTTGTCCACATAATCCTTTATACGTTAATATATTTTTCTGAGAAAATATTATTATTCAAATCATTTTTCAACGTTCATTAAGAAGAGACGATTATTGTTAAATCGCATGTCCGTCGTTACATTTACATTAAATTCGAGTTTAATTGATTTTTTTTAAATCCATCAAGAGTCTAGATTTATGAATAAAACAATCTAAATTAATAAAACACTGTATACTCGTATAGTTAGGTTATTATAACTACGCTATACCTGATTACCTTTATAATATTAGTATAGCTATTTGTGTTGCGTTTTACCACCCCAGTCTATCGCGCAGTTAATATCCTATTTCACGTCGCAACAAACATCTGAGTTTTGCAAATCATTCCACAAAAATTACTCATAGGCAGCCCGGGAAAGGCTTTACTTGCCATTTTTGTTTGAAAAACTATTTCGTTATATTCGCACCGTAGCTGAAGGGAGCTCCTTACTAGTAGCTACTTGCTTTTTAGTGGAGTTCTATTTATGGTTCCAGGTTCACAATGTGGAAATGTTATTCACAATGTGAAGCGGAGATAACAATATATTTATTTGAGGTTGTTTCAAAATAGATTGGTCCTCCGATTTCGCGAGGCATTGCATGTTGTGGAACGAGCAAATTAAAATATTAAATATAGTTTACAGCGTTACAACTCACATACATATCGTAATGTTCTCGGTCGCTAGTCCACACATCCATATAACTGAAAGGCGGATAATCGAGGCCCCAATTTAGTTAAATAATTTTCAACAATCAAGACGAACTATGTACAATGTAGCTATTTCTCAATAGTATTTCAATTAAAGCTTCAGTAGTATCAGTGGGTAGAAGCTTGCAGTTCACAAAGTCATCGTTTGTTAATTGCCCAGCCTATTTTGGAGCAAACAACCCTTAAACTTTCCCCTAATCATGACCCCTAACAGTTATTGATAGATTGCACCCTACAGATCGACGAAGGGATTTGCAGCTAAATGTCCTATTTGATAGCTATATACATATTTTGTTATCTTTTCTTTTGGACTTTTCCTTGGTAATTGGCTTGGTCTGTATAGTTGTGTTATCAGGTTAAGGTAATTATTTTTTTAGCTTCATGTTTAATCCATCGTATAGCAGGATAGGCAGTTAAGAAGTAATTTTGTGATATTAAAAGAAAGATAATAATAACTTAATTTAACAATTTGAACGCACATTAACCTTTCCTTAGAAATCAAAGTCTAGAAATCAAAACTAGCTATAAGTACTACAGCCTAATTGAATGTGATCGCTCAGAAAGTACCAACTACCCGCAAGTCTGCAGATGATTACCGACATTTCAGCTCTTTGTACGGTCCAAGTTCGAAGACAAGCCGAGGCACCCTATAAAACTTCTTTTGCCCAAACAATAGGATCCCTTCTAGCTTTAGTTTACAGAAGATTCTTGAACTTCGTAGAAACGTTGTGCTTTATTCCTTTCTTTAATTAACGTTAAGTTTTTGCTTTTACATTGTCTTATTTCTGAACTTCGTTTTATTATGGGAATTGTTTATTGAATGGGGATATTGTTATGCTCTTAGAATGTGATGATGCCTGATCGGTGAATGTATCTAATTAGCGCATAACTAACTACTTTTGCATTCAAAACTCATCAAATACTGTATTCATTTATTGTTAAATATAGATATAATACGGTGTTTGTGAAATATACTGGATTATTTACCTGCGCCACCAAAGATATATAGATATATTACTACGGCTAGGTCTATTATATAGTTTATACTGTACCTACCCCGTACATAACAGGGTAGGCAGAGGGAACTTAGTAACCTAGTATTAAGACACTCCGTTCTTGAAACACCACTGTTCCCCACTTTCCGCCTAGTTTTGGAAGCATTATGTGTTGAGTGGCACAGCTCTAAGCCAGAATGAGGAAATGTAAATATTAAATATTTCATTTACTCGAGTCGGAATCGAACTCATAATCTGTCGCGCTCAAGGTCGCAGCTTTCTTCCCATGCGCTACGATTGGTCTCACGCATGTAACCAGAAAAAATTCTCGATTACATTAATAAAATATGGCATACCTTACTTTCAGATTTTATGAACAGCATATTGGAATATTACACGAAAATTCCACATTACTTTGCTACCGGTTAAAAGATGTGCTGGAAATATGATAAAAATTTAATGATGTCAATTTCTTTGTTTCCTTTGATGTAATATTTTGTCGTCCAATTATTTTCGGCACCTTCGTGAAATGCCGATGCTCCGTAGCTTAATATACTCCATATTAAAAATGTCTTCAGGGATGTTCGGCCAAGTTTCCTCGGAGGGCACAGATGTCACCTAATTTTAATTAGGTTCGTTTTATCTTTAACATTAACTTTCTTAATTATAATTCATCTCCCGCCCCCGCCCCTGTAAATACATAAGAAGTGTGTAATTAAAACACTTTGATCCAATGTAAACGTTTTCCCAATTTATAGTCCGTTTCGTTCCGAAATTATTTAAATTTTGTATCATTTAAGCAACTTCTTATAATCTTTATTACGCCCAAGCTGTATTGGACCCTATTTTACATTTGATATTTTTTAATTTTTTTTAACAAATTAAGGATTATTTTATAAGGGCCATTACGTTATGATAATTATAAGAGTTTACTTAAATCTGTCCCGAACAAAGGGACAAGAAAGATAAGAGAGTGACGTGCCACTTCGTTTTCTGTTCACTAGTCAAGTCAATATGTAGGAGATATGGAAAATATTCCAAGGCAACATTTGGACAAGTTTCAATGCAAAATCTATCCTCCCGCATACTACTGTCAAGTGATAATCTGTTGTTTTTGCGGATTGCATGCGGGCGAAGAGATTGCCGCGATGGTGATTCATTTTTGATGATAGTAAAATTACATACAGGAATTTGATTTATTTATCTAGTGTAACATATTGGACGTAGTGGCGAAGCCTCATTGTCAACAAGACAGTTGTGCGTTCGATTCTCATTCGGGGAATCAATTATTTTTATTTACTCGAACTGGTAACAAGACAAAACGTCGCTACTCAACACGTAGTGTCTAAAAAATTGGGGTACCGAATGTCTTAACATCAGGTTCCCTTTGCCTACCCTGTGAAACTACTCTTTATATTACTTATCGTTGAACATTCTCCACATACACGAAAGCTATAATGATAAATCGTTTTAATAATACAATAAATATTTAAATATACATTTTGACAGTTCAAGCGAATCGAGGATTTTGGCACTGAGCTCTGTAATATAATTCGTAAACACGGTGAATGAAGCGTTGTGTGACCGAATTTAATATTTATATTACTTTTAATGAAATATGTATTTTTTAGCATCTCGCTTTTAACGGGGTAGGTGTAGAGAACTAAATGTGTGAAACTCCGTTACCCACGCGTCGCTCAATGTCTAAGACATTGAGTGCTGAGTGGCGAAACTTGACGCCACGCTTTATTTTATAACCAGAACGGGAAAATGATTTTTTTATGGAAAAGACAAAGCAAACGAACTTTCGGGTCACTTAAGTGAAATTCCGCCGAGTGGGAATCGAACTCACAACTATCGCGTTTCTAGCCACTGTCTCACAGCTCACCACTGACACAATATTTAGACAATATCAAATGACGTCAAATAGCACCAGCCATAAATCAAGCTCGCCAGCGTTTGGCTCCGCATCCTCGCTATAAGTAGTTGCAGATTTAACAGCACATTATGTGATTATTTGCCTCTGGCCCGCACCAAGAGTAAGGACTTGATGCTTGCCAATAACTTTACCGGTGCTTTATGTTGCTGGCACACGACTGTAGTCTGTGAACGAGGTGGGTTTTTATTGCAATTTTGAGCTATTATACTAAATCTTTGTTTTATTATGTTAATATCGTAAAATATGGTTAAGTGCTAGTTGGTGAGTTTGTGTTTTTATTTACGTTAGCCCCTTAATAGATTTTTGAGGAGGAAGGGATTTGAGATAATGGTTTTGGGTTTAAAGTCTGAGGATTAGTTGTCTTAATAAAGTCTTTCGTCTTTCAAATGGGCTCCTTAAATCTACACAAGGGTTACAAGCCCCAAACGCTGATGTGAGCTCCTCATCCTCCAACATCTCACCAAACCTGATTATCATCAAGTATAGAATGCTGTGTAGTTTCTTCTCTTCACTATCTGAGAAGTATTACAAACCGTCTTAATGAAACATGACGATATTTTAAGTAATATTTCGACATGTTAAGTTTTAATTCGATGCTTTTTGACATAAAATAATAAAAAAAATCTTTTAATTTAGAGGCAAAAGTAGTGGAGGTATCAGTTATGTAACTTATGTAACTATCAGTGCTTAGTGCACGCGAAATTTGATCTTTTTTTTTTGCCAGTTCTAGTTAGAACGTGGTACGACATTGGACTTACTTTTATTTATTACTGCAGTATCTTAGTTTTAAAGAGATAAATTAAATATAATTATATAAAAATGCAAAAGAAAAAATATTTTAAATTATAATTTGGATTTTGGAAATTTTAAAATTATTTCGAATTTATATGTGGCTGAGCCCTGAGGCTGTCATCAAACAGCAGTAGCGCTTGGCTGTAAAGGCAAGGGTTGTGAGGTCGATTCCCGCTCGAGTGAATTTTCATTCCCTCGGTTTGGAAACGAAACCAAACGCAGCATTCTCTTCGGTCACTCTATACTCAATGTACTATACTGCTGATAAAAAGAAACTTAAGAAAGCATTAGACATTAGACAATTCAAACTTACATTTCAATTTTATTATTAGTAAGTACTAGGAATAGACAATTTATAACAGAGCTATCATAGTATTCAAAGTTGTTAACGATCAGAGGAGAGTACTTGCCTCTCTGCCTCTCGCCATTCATAGAGGTCCGGTTCGTTACTTCAGCTTCAGTAACTTGTTAGTGGCAATGATTGATGCGTATGGAAACGCATGAATAGTATGTATGGAATATGGATAGTGGTTTTGAATGAATGTTGAAATATGCTTTCAATTAGCAGTGTAGTAGTTTGATGAGTATGAAGAAATGTTTTGATTTTAAGCTTTTCGATCTAGATCAAAAACAGTAAAAAGAAAGTAGAATAATTCGTAAGCAAAATATATGACATAATCGTAAAGTAATTTCGAAGTTTCAGATTTTTATTAGTACATTTTTATTAGGTTGGCTTGTAACTTATAATAACATCTAAGAAACTAATTTTTTTCACTTGAATATTAGGCGACAATACAATATAAATATGGCTTTTCTGAGCTAGCCTGCTCACTGAGCCAGAAGTTACTAGTAAATCTCGCTTTTAGTTTCCGAGAAATTTATGGAACAGAGAAAACGAGATACATACAAATTTAATTATATAATATCACGTACGTACGAACATACAGATCAAACGCACACACAAAATATTTCATAATTTCTAAATCCATTCAAAATGAACGAATAATCTATATTTACATATAAAACGGTCCACATTACTTAGAGTATTGTGACAAAAATAAATAGTTGTAAGTTTTAATATTATTACATAGCAATGCAACTGTTGAAATCGCCGCCGATTGTCCCGCTGACGTTTATTGCGCAATTTATATTAATGAATGGCTTTTATCTGCCTAGGTGCTGTGGCGTAAAGCTAGCTATTCACGTTTTATTGAATGCGACTGTGGGTTTTGGCTTAGTGGCGCTGTTTACTGTTTGGATTGCGTGAGTTCGAATTTAGATTTAGGAAGAAATTTGGTTTATTATTTTATTACCAATGTATCACAAAACGGTTATAAGTTATAGTCACAATTAAACATTGTAGATACGATAATTTATAGAATTGACTAACTAACCATTACGGAGAAAACCCAGTGTTAAGACACTCTCTTTACCACTTTCTATTTAACTTTAAAAACTCCGTGCAGTGTCTTGTTACTAGAGCGAGGTAAGAATCCAACCTTCAACCGTCACGTTTACGGTAAATATCTGTGCCTATGCCTGCTATGAAAATATATTTATATTTTATAACATTTATTACATTTTAGTATTCTGAAACCAATATCATAATTATGAAATAGGACATTTGCACTAAAAAAAGTTCAGTACACGTTCCCATAATGAAAGTTTAGCCCCGGCGATTGTCCAGCTGACGTTTATGGCGTTTTATATTTATGGGGGCTGCGGCCAAAGTGGACTCTTATCTGAGCCACGCTTTGTGACGGTAATGGGACGAAAAGATTTTAACTTAAACGACATGGAGCGACGCGACGCGGTGTTTAGAACATTTATGTTAGAGCTTGTATGTGAGTGGCGATTGATATGGTTAACGTGCTGTTATTTGTATGAAATTTAGATTGAAAGCATTTTTTTCCTTCTGTGTATCGTATTAGGTACGTTTGCGCAACAGCGTAAATCTAACAAATAATCTTTTTCCAGCGATGATATAAAAATAATTAATCTAATCAAGTGAGAATCGAACCTACGACCGTCGCGTTCACAGTCTCTACAATAGCCCCCATCCCAGTTAACATTTTTTATAGTCACACCATAAACAAACTTCCGCAGCTTCTTGAATATGAACAGGAAATATGCTTTTAATCTATTGTCATAAAAAATAATATATTCGTCCTTTATCCTTACTGGGGGGTCGGAACATCGGGAACATGACCACTATTGTACCACCGCTGACCCACGAACATTCTGCGTTTCATTATACAATGCATAAAGAATAGTGTGAAAAAGTTTAATTGATTAAAAAATGTTTAGTGTTTGAGTTTTGAATTGGGCTTTTTATTATTGTGATTTAGTGAGGCAAACACGGCTTAGTGTTTTAAATATTCTATAAAGAATAGCTTTTATTCTAACTGATAAAAAACTGTCAGTTTTTTATCAGGAAACGGAGAGCCGTTTCCCCGCTTTCCACCCGAAATGGCAACGTTCGATGTTAAAGAGCGTTTGAAAACGCCGCACATTGTCTTTCCAGAATGAAAATAACTCATTCCCCTAAACAGGGATCGAACGACCAGTGCGCGGAAGCACAAGCGTGCGTCATTTAAAGTGTTTTCACGCTAAAAAATTAATAAAAACTCCCAAAAAAACCAGCGGTCACGGCTTCCAATCCATCGCCATCCAAATAATTCACCCAAAAAGTTTACCAAAGTGAATATTTGTCCCCTCGCCGACATTTTAGACGCATTAGAGCGTTGCCTATAAAACTTTATTTACGGCGCGGCTAAGAATGCTCCTTTTTATTATGTTAATTCGGTATGCCACGAACCGTAGGGGCTAATTTACGATCGCGCAGTGACAGACGGTCGGTGTGAAACTGCGTTAGATCAATTTATTGATGGTACAATGGTGCACTCTGGTGGCATGGTGGTAACGGTTTTTGAGTTTTATTTACTGTAAGTAGTAGTAGTGGAACTGCTTTTTTATATATTTATATAAAGAAAGTAATTTTGTATGTAAGTAAGGTTAAGTTCCTCACTTGTGTCTGTATCCCGCTGTAGTTGGGCAGAGGTAAACTGCGAACCTTGCGTTAAGACACTCCGTTACCAGAATGAGAAAATACAAATCTTCATAATTTAATTACCTCGAATGGGAATCGAACTCACACCCTGTCGCATTTATAGTTACAAACTTCTGCACCTTCGCCGCAACCGCCCACAAAAATATTATTATATATAGAATAAAAATATTATTTCCTTCAAGATAACGTACCAACGATAAAACGGAAAGGCAATCATATAAAAACAGCGCTCCGTATCACAACATAAACTACTAGACACACATTTTCCTCGGCGGTATCGTAAGCTTACAAGATTCCATCGATCAAATCAATTCGGGGGAGTGTTCCCGGTACAGAAGCCGGGATTATCGCGGAATTATCCCGGAGACGCACATCTCTAATTGTGACGTGTCGTGGACGTCGCAATGGTACTGATATTGACTTTGATATATAAATTGCTTGATGTGTTATGATTTTGATTTTTGTTGCTTGTTTAAGCGGAAATCGTATATTTATATAGTTTTTAACTCCATCTAGGAAGTGAAATCAGCATATCTATCTTTTTAATCAGCTTCACTCTGTATATCTGCCTAGTATAGATACTCCGTTCCCCTCTTCCCGAATAATTATGGAGGCTTTGAGTGTTGAGTGGCGGAACTCAACGCCGCCCGACTATCCGTTAAATTATTATTTTGATTTAGAATTTTTTAATGTTTATGAATATTTTTAGTAACATTTGGTGTCCATAACCGAGATCTTCCTAAATCATTGTGTTTTTGATTTTTCCAAAATATCTTGTAATATAATAATGTCAAATAAAAGGTTGTATAAAATCTTGTAAATTTATATTATATCAAACTCAAATATTCTCGTATATTAATGAATATATAATAACAAAGATTTACCCAAAACTTCCAAGAAGTTCCGATATAAGCCGATTGTTTATAACCTGCATTGTACTCGTATGTACTGAAATAACAATATGCGCTCGCGGTATTCCTATATCATTTTCAAATCCATGGCCGAATTCTGTTTAAATGCATTGCAGGGATATTATGAATAGTATGAGTCTTCCGCTTATTCTATTGTTTTGGAAATACTAGTAATTATTGTCCATTGTTGCGCGTATGGGAAATTTACTAGGTGAGTGTTGTGATTTAAAATCTCGTGGAATTCATTCTTCAGTTTTTTTAGCTTCCCGCACATAGCAGGGAAGGCAGGCCAAGCGAGAGATTTGTTTCGTTACCAGAGTGAGGAAATGGAAATATTAAATAGTTCATTTTCGGGAATGAAAATCGAACCTACAATCTGTACCACTTACAGTCCTTTTTAACACATATAAAATTGACGTACAAATAATATAAGACCAAGATATTCTATAAAAGAAAAACGAAAATAGTACAGCAACTGGAAAGAAAATCAAAAATTATGCGAAACATATATTAAATGTTGTATACCAAGACCAAGGCACTTTTAAGTGGAATGCAACGAAATTTTAATATGAAAGTTAGATAAAAATGTAAAACTTACTGCCGCCAGCAGTTGCTGGGTTATTGGAGATCTTGCAAGTAGTCGTGAAATGCGAAATGCTCACGGGGTTTCTTGGTCATGCGGTTACAAATATCTTGAAAATTTGTTGGCTTACTCTTTAAAATTATATTAACGTTGAATTAAAAGTAATTATTAAGATTCAAATTAGAAATATATAAGTTTTAAAATAGGGATAATGACGTTTTCCTATTCCTGTTAGTCCGATTAGAAATTATAAGTTAATCGACGAAAGGAGTTTGTTAATACTATTCTCTCTGCCAATCCTGCTATATAAGTAATACATCATAAAGCTGTTTTAATAAGTTCATTTTTCATGTCATTTTTTTATTAAGCTTATGTCTCCCACATATAGAAGGGTGGGCAGAGGGTACCTAACCTTATGGTATTACCACATATATATAAATATTATACCACATATATAAATATTATGCCAATAGCCCCAGCTTATTTTATCTTACAAGCTCATATACAATCTATCAATTCAATTTGTATTGTAATTCGCATTCTAATCCCGTCCAAATTTAACTCCGTCGGTCTGCGACAGTTGCAATTTTATTACCATCGTTACGTACGCGCTCAGGGTGGCCAGCTTTACTGGGAGTTTCTAGGAAACAATGTAATGTTTTAGTTGTGCACAAGAAAATTTGTGAAGGTTTTATAGAAATGAAATTTTCTTTAAGATTTTTAAATAAGAAAAGGAATAGTATAGTGGTGTGTCTGTTTAGTTTAAATGGATATGAAATTACGCTGCGTCTAATGTGAGTGAGACAAATGTAAATAATTCTAAAACAAATAACTATTTTGAGGCCGTCGGTGAGCAGGGGCGTAAGCGTGCGTAAACGCGACTGTGGTGGATTCGAATCCCACTTGGGGGAATGAAATATTTCATTTCTGGAATCTGATGACGAGGCAAAGCAATGCGTTGACTTCCATCACTCAATAGGTAATGTCTCGGAAATATCAAAACAGAAAATGTCGGACGAAATGTCTAAACATTAGGTTCTCCCTGCCGCCTAGTTACATAACCGCTCGCCCGAGTGGACATCGAGCTCATAACCGTTGCATTTGAAACATCTCGACGCACAATATGGTCATCCTACCCCATGCCCCACAAATCCTCAACGCAAACACGGAATTTAATAAAATCCGCATCGAAACCCGCAGCTTTTTCAATGGTTATTACGTGATGGATACGCGACAATTGATATTGCGAATTTACGGGCGAAGGCCCGAGGCGACCGAGGCGAGGTACTGCTTGTATGACGCGACGCGGTAACTGACGTTTATGGCTTACTATGCTTTACTTACAAAATAACTGCTTTGATCTTAATGTATGTATGTACATTGTTGTGACTGTATGCTGCGGCCAGTAGTGACGCAGGGATACAAGCGTGTGACAGTAAATGTGACAGCCTGTGGGTTCGGCTTCCACTTGAGAAAATGTAGCTTTTATTTAAATGTATACTTTCATTTCTTCGCTCTGGTGTCGAGGCAAAGCGGGGCGTTGAGTTCCGCCACTCAACACGCAATGCCTTCAGAATTCGGAAGAAAGTGGGGAACGGAGTGTCTAAACACTAAATATGAGATAGATTATGAAAGTGGATCAAATTCGGTTTCTTAAATTTGATTAGTCATCCATTCATTTTAGTACTCCAAATTTTACCCTAAAATAGTCATACAAAACAGTAATTGATGTAATTGAAACAACTAACAAGCTTCACTCATAATTCGATCACGATAAGCGGAAGCGGACGCGGGGGCGGGGGCGGGCGCGTAAATAGATTACGGCGGTAGATTCACGAATAGAACAGTAATTTTGAACCGACTTCTGTAAGAAAAGGAGGTTATCAATTTGTCTGTATTTTTTTTTATATTTGTTATCTCATAAATTTTGACTGGGTAAACCGATTTTGATATTTTTTTTTATTTCAAAGGTAAAGCTTCCCGAGTATCCGTGAGAAAATCACATAAGTCTTAAATTTGCATTAGGATGTGCGCGACAAATAGACGAATAACTCAATGTCGCGCCGACCGGTTTTGATGATTCTTTTTTTATTTGAAAGAAAGCGTAATTACTAAATACTAAGCGTAATTAGATATTGTAGTAAGGTCGTTGTAGCATTAGCTTGACACCGACTTAAAAAGTATAAAATCTTTGTAAAATTATTTTTCACTTTTTAGTTCGTTGTTAGAAGTCGGTTTTTCTTTTTGTTAAAAATTAATTTATGTTACGCTGTGCTTATTTTGTAACCTCTTTTTTAGTTTTCCTTTTATAATAGGTAGGTATGTAGCTAGAATAAGTATTTAAAAGAAAATAGATGATTATGATCTAAATTTTATTATATATTTTTATTTAAATAAAATTTGGTTAATTAAAATCTATACTCCCTGTTATATATATTTTTAAAAATATATAAAATTAAAAAGAGTGAAAAAAGAAATCAGCTTCACGCTGTATCCCGCACACAACAGGGTAGGCAGGGGAAACTAATGTTAAGACACTCCGTTCCCCGCTTTCTGCCGGCATTCTGGTTGCGAGTTGAGTGGCAGATCTCAACGCCGCCCTTAAACTAAAAAGAGTAGTAAAAAAAGTAATTTTAATAAGAGTAATTTTTCTGTAATGTTATTAGCGTGTTGTGGTTCAGCTCAACTTCTGGCCCTAAATGTGACGGTTGTGGGAATCGATTCCCACTTGAATTAAAGTTATAAATTATTTTAAATTTCGAAAATTCAACTAAAAGTAGGAAACGGAGTGTCGTATCACTAGATTTTCCAACCAAAATACATTAGATAAGTGAAGATAATACAAAATCGGCAGTTTGAGTTTACGTAATGGATGCTATATAACGTTAAAAGCGTAAGGCGCTAACGACGCACAAACGATAACTCGACGTTATGCCCGATATATTTATATTAACGGGCTACTTGAGTATTTTTTCATGTAACTTAATTTAAATATGATATATTTTCTTGTACGGAAGGCATGGCGGTATTGTGGTAGGATTTTGTGGTATTTTTTTGCGTTGTAAAAACGCTTGTTGCAAATTGAACTCGTGTAAAAAAAACATGTAAATATAACTAATTGAAGTAAAGAAATATTATAACACTAGGTTTCCACTACCCTACCCAGCTATGTGCGGGATTGAGCTTGAATCTATAAAATGGATATATTAGTAAAAAATAACATGCATAAATAAATGATCATAAAGCAATGTTATTTACACGCTATACTTACATATATCTGTAGTTGCATTTTAAAAATGCATAGAATCGCACGGTCTGCAGAAGATATTTCAATATGAAGCAATCCGTCGCTCAAACAGCAAACGTTCGTATACACCGTACGACCTTCACTCGACTATGATTCAATTCTGAGCGACGGCAGTCGGCATCAACACTATTTGTATTTGTTTTGTTGGATTTTGCAGTTCTACTTCACTGTACTGCACTGTACTGCACTGTACTGCACTGTACTGCACTGTACTGCACTGTACCTACCATACCTACTGTACTGATTTCGTTTGACTATAGAGATATGTTTTGTACGAGAGGTAATGACGAGTAACTCTACTCTCTAGCTATACTTTGTTATAGCAGGAGAAGGAGGGTTACTATAAAGACACTGTGTTCCACACATAACGTTAAATTTTTGTAACATTGCGCGTTGATCGGCGAAACTCTATACGACATCTTGTCTTAATATCAGAATGCTCTCGAGGGAATACCCTCGAGTGGGAACCGAACACACATCCGTCGTACCCACATAACGCTGCGCCACGACCGAGCAATAAGTTACATATTGGTTTTTATTTATTCTTTCTTTTAATTACTTGTGTAATTAAAAGAAAGTGTTTAAGTACAAATATGTCAATTATAGAACGTGAATTTTAGAGTTGTGAATTCAAATTCCACCAATAACAGCACGGTGACCGAAAAAACTAGTCTTTAATTCATCGAAAACTTAATAATCTAACTCAGTTTTTTAGTAAAAAGCCTAGCTTCTAACTAAAAAAAAATTAAAAATAAACCATTGTTTTTGGGCTTACAAGCTATCGCATGTACAGACGAACAATCAGGGTTGGATGAAAGTGCATTTCGAGTGTATTCTGTACCACTCACCGCCCCAGCCCGAACACGAGTTGTTAAGTTCGGTATTTTTGAGAGAGTCCCCTAGCGTGCTTGCTGTGTTGGGTGACTATTATTTAATTGGTGCATATATATGTATGTACATACATATCTACAGACATGTATTTATATAGTATATATAGTGTATATATATAGTAATTTATTATAATTATAATGATCAGAAACAGACGACGTGTAAATTATATGTTTTTTTATCTGTTATCTATTTTCAGAAATATGTTTAATATTTGATTTTAAAAATGCAACTTACACTAGATAAAAAATATTGTGAATAGGACTTTTGAACCTCCAACCACTCCGATTGCGGCGACTTCACATTTGGTTACTTTTCGTATATAGTGGCGAAGCGAATATGTTCGGTTAATATTGGGAAAATAGTTTTTTATATCTTCACTTTGGTAGACCAAAGGCACTGTCAACAAGAGTCTTAACACTGAATTAACTCTCCCTACCCCGCTTCACGCGAAATAAACTGTTAACTTCAAAAAGCTATAAAAAGCTATACCTACTATCAAAGAATATTAAACTACCCTCAAAGTTTATATTCACTCGAACAATTTACAAAGTTGGCCTATCGATATCGAAGTTTACTAATTACGATTGCTCGCTCATACGGTAGCGTCTGTCGAGTGCGAGCCGGGATCGATGTATCTCCCTCGCGGCCCATTAGTCGCGAGTAAATGGCGCGGACGTAACACGCTTGTGTACATTGCCGCGTTGATACTAATGCATGTGGTTGCGCGTAATGTTCAACTCGTAATGGACGCGGAATGTGATAGAATGCGGGCTAAATATATGTATTTTATTTTTTGCGGATTCTCGATTTTTCGGGTAATAGCAGGATAGAGAGTAGATAAGACACTCTGCTCTACACGCAACGCTGAAATTTCAAGATTTTTCAAGATATTACATATTGAACGGTGGAACTCAATGCTGCGCTTCTACCAGAGCGAGGACGTTAGAATAGATTTAATAAAAGCATTCTCTTGTTTGAAATCGAACCCAAAACCGTCGCATTTACAATCAAACGCTGTCAACGTTGCGGGTAAATGACATGGATGTAACACGTTTGTGTCCATTGCCGCGATGGTACTAATACCTACCTACCTACCTGTGTGGTGGCGCGTAATGTTCAACGCGTAATGGATGTGGAATTTGATGGAATTCGGTTTAATTTAATTTTGTTGTACGGTTTTGTTGTAATCCCAATCTGCTGTATCAAGTACTTAGCAGGGAAGGCAGAGGGAACCTGGAAACCTAGAGCTAAGATACTCTGTTCCTATTAAGACACTTTCATTCCTCACTTTCCACCGAATTATGGAGGCATTGCCTGTTGAGTGACGGAACTCAACTCCACATTTTACTTTTTATTCGCATGCTCGTGTCACGATTGGCCTTAAAAATGTTTGTACTTATATTTGTAAGAAACAAGAGAAACAGAAAACCCTTTGATTTCACTTGGAATAGATCATAGTAGCCGTGCTCGTTGGTGAATTCATCTGCACCAGTTAATAATATCTACTATAGTACGACAGCCTATCTGCCTGTGAATTCCGAGCATGAGTGAAGTCATTTGTGAAGTTATAATCAAACTGTCGATCTAATATGAAGAATACCTATATAAATAAATATATATATACAACTAAAATTGTTTAGAAAACGTATAAAATTTTAAACAGCGGTATTTGAACCTGGGTTTCGTTGGAACATCTTATCTATAACTAGTGTTTTTAGCTCTGCCATATGGGAGTTATGGGACAACAATAAGACAACACTGTTCCTCACTTTTCACCGAAATATTGAAGCAATGAGTGTTCTGTAGCGGAACTCAACGCTGCCCTTTGACTTGTTACCATAGAGTGGAAATGAAAATATTAAACAATTCATTCCCCCGAATGAGAATCAAAGCCACGCCGTCGCATTAATAGTTGAACGCTTGTGTCTACACCAAGACGATGAATGTTGACGAAACAGTATTTTATGTATAAAAGATCAAAATTATTTAACTCTACCTGGAAATCGAACCAGTAACAATATTTCTACTGCAAATGTACTTACTAGACTATAAAAGTCATCAATGTTAATACAGTGGGAACACGAAGTGAATTACTGTCATTTACTGCCTTAAGAAAGCTTAAGCTTTAAACAAAGAGGTGAACTCTTCCATTAATAAGGTCGATTTCTATAGAAGGATTAAAAAGTAACAGATTAAGACCGGTCAATAGCTTTTTGTCCCTTCAAATGTATGGACGATTTGTCATAACAGGGGAATGAATGGAGTCGCTTAATAATAATTACTAGCTTTTAGTCACGAAGTCGTATCCGGTGATATTTTGTGTGGGACCTAGTAGTGTAGTGTTTTTGTATTACAAAATGTAGGAGAACTGACGCAATTATTTTGTTGAAATAAATTTAGGACGAAATAATTCCATTTAAAATATGTTTAAGAAAGGTAGTCGTGGCGGAGAGGCACCACCTCTCGTGGTAACTACTGCAACTACGCGATGGGTGTGAGTTTGATACAGACAGGGCCGACTCGACTCTTGGCTCGAAAATTCAGATATAGGTGCCAGTCAGCTTTTCCTCAGAAGAAATGGTAGCTTCGACTTGTACTTATAATATAGTCGCATACCTAAATATGATGTGCGACCGTAAACATTACAGGTTATAGCTAAGGTAGGTTCGATTTCCACTCGAGTAAATGAAATATTCGAACTTAATATTCTCATTTCCTCGACCTGGTGAAGAGGCAAAGCGTAGCGTTCCGCCACTTAACACGCAATGCCTCCAGAATTCGACACGGCAATGGCAACGGAGTGTCGTAACACTACGTCCCCGGCTTCCCTCTGTCTACTCTGCTATGAGCGGGGTACAGTGTAAAGTTACAACAAACGTAAGATATGTAATTGTACGTATAATTTACTAAACTACCTGTGTACATCGAGTATAAAACGTTCACCAGCACGTTAAACCTAACAATTAAAATTAGAATGGCGGTGTAGCACACTACTTTAATGGATTTTCAGCTCATTTACATAATGAGCTTTCATCAATCAAAGCTCCAATTACGGCATTACGGTCGCTGGTATGTTTGTGTGCATATATTGTATATCAAAAGAAAAAAATAACTTCAAGGTAGGTAGTTACAAGTTTTAACGTAATTCCGTTCTCCGCTTTCCACTCGAGCAGTCATATGCGTGCGGCGAAACTCAACGCCGCGCTCTTTCTTATTAGAGTAAAGGTAATATTTAAAATAGAATTGTCTTAAATAGTAGTATTATAATTTACAAATATTATTTTTCCACACATCTCTCTCCCCATTTTTCATTTTTTCTATATCTTTTGGAGATATTTAAGCCACTCCTTTGCCCACGCACCATAAAATTTACAAGATATTGCGTGTTTAGCAGAACTTAGCACCGCGACTTTTCTTGTTACCAGAGCGGGGAAATAAACATAAATGATGCCCAAGCTCGAGTCGAACCCTCAACATTCACGTTTACAGAGAATAATGATTGATTGGAAGAATAAATGATTAATAGAATTAAACAAAATTTAAGATGTATCGTTTCAGTACAATATTCGTAAGTAGGGTAAGTAAGTAAGGGAACTTCTCGAAAGTTTACTCCGTAGCAAACTTTTAGCAGCAATGTAATAAACGCCTCGAACATTAATAATTTGGATCCGTCATTTTAAGTTTTCTTACATGTGAATGATTAACTGTAAATTGGATGGAAGTGTTTATAATTTAATTTAATAAATATTTCATTGTGGTGCAGTGGTACGACGTCTGATCTGTCCGTAAACGTGAAAGTTATGGGTTCGATTCCAAGACGGAGGAATGATTTATTTAACACTAGATTTCACAGAGACAGAGAGTTTTCAACAGAGGAGTTTCTTAACACTAGATTCCCCTTCTCTGCTTGGTTCCGTACGTACGGGATACAATGTGAAGCTACATCAAACAATATCTTGTTACAGGTATTTTTACTTTACAAGTATTTTAAAATTCCGAACGGATTTAATTTTCTTATTTTTACACTGCGCCTCAAGTGTTAACTAACACTCAAAGTTCTACGGAATCTAGAAAAAATATAGCACACAACACCGGCTTCTGTTCAACTTTGAAGTTTTATATTGTTTTATTTACTTTTAATTGTTAACCGTTTTTTATATTATTTATTATGTTAGTGAAACTTCTAATGTATTTTTATTAGTTTGTAGATTTATTTTTAGTTATTTTAAGGTTGTGAGTTCGTTCCCTTCTCGGAGAAATGATTATGTATTCATTTCCTCGTCCTGATAGTAAAGCGCGTCGTAGAGTTTCACCACTCAAAACCAGCGTCTTGAGTCGTTTCGAAAATTGACCGGAAAGTTGTGTGTAATAACACTAGGTTCCCTCTGTCTATCCTGCTATAATGGAGTTACCGCGTGAAAAAGTATTGCCAAAAACCTTACCCACTTTACACAAAAGGTATGTATATTCAAGCACAGGTCTCATTTATGCACAGAGTTACTTAATTTTGAACACTGTAAAGGGAAACTTAATTTAGGCATTCCAACCAACCTCCGCTTCTAAAAACCGCACAGTGGCCGTGGATGCTGTGTATATATCAAAAACCTTTATTTTTCTAACGTACATTTATTAAAAGATTAGTTTTCAACAGTTATACATCTCATTTAATAAAGCTTCAATTTGAATACTATTCTTAACCGGCTGCTTTTTTTTTTGTATATTTGTCTTCTACTGCGAAATATGAACGGACGAACGGATGATTCTATTTTTGTATGATAGGTCATGTTGTAGAGGTATTTCCATATATTTGTTATGGCATTTGTTTCAGTACTTTTCTGATATTTAACTAATTTTGTTTTTTTGCATAACTGGATTTGGTTATATTCATATGGTATATCATAGGTCGCCATGAAGAATTTCATTTTTTTCTTCATTCTGTTGTAAAAATGAGCACTCCACTTATAAACTATGCAAATAACACAAAAAACCTAGGAAAACAACTTTAAACTGAAAATTGCATGTCTAAAATCAATATCACTCTCCTACACCTATAGTAGTGTATGTAGTGTAGTACTTTCATATACTCGTACCTCTTTCCTACAGTTCTGCGGCTTCACCGTTCGAAATTAAACCGGTGTTGGTATCGGATAGTACAAGGCTTCGCGGATGCTCAATGATTTAATATACGAGTAGTTTCGCGACACGTTCTTGCGGTCTGTGTGTCATGGCTGGGACTTAGAGTTTGAATGTAGAAATTTGGAAATTATTTCTATATGCTTCTAATCGGACATGTACAGAAACTCTTAGGCGAACTTAATTTTTAAGCATTCAATTATGGACGTGGGAAAGACAGTTTGAGTATAAAATACAACGATACTGGCGCAGGGGACGCGGCGTTGAGTTCCGCCTTTTAAAATGAAATGTCCTGAAAATTGAGAGGAAAGTAGGAAATGGAGCGTCTTAACGCTAGGTTTCTCGTTACGTCCCGTTGTGTAGATTTCACATTTATAACTGACTTGCGTTTATGTTCAGAAGATTTCTCTCAGTCATGACGGCCTTACGAATGATAAATCTTTTTTTAGCTTCACGCTGTACCCTTCACAGCACAGAGTAGATAGAGGGAACCTGGGAACCTTGTATTAAGACCGTTCCCAAGACAACACTTACGTTCCCCACAATAAATAGAGTATAATGAATTGTAAAATACAAATACATTGTAAAATCTGGTATAGTCCCAAACATTTTCAAGTGTTTTTGTCTCCATTTCATCTTAACGGTAATGGCTTACAGCGTGGAGATACACACTCTCGCAACGCAATTAAGTGAAGAGGCCTCCCCCAAAGAGAGACATAGATAGGCTGTTATTTTAAGTACTTATTTTCTTCATTAATACCGCTAATACAGATTACGTTTGGCTGTAGGTTAAATTGTGGAAACACCTTCGTGGGGCAATCAAGACGTCTCTCTCTTTCTTTTTTTCATACGGGATGGTAGTAGGTTCGGTCCTCGCTGTTTAAATATTTATATTTGTTGTGTAAATTATCTTTCCGGTCTGATTAAACAAAATATGTCGTTAGGTTCCGTCATCCAATTAAGTAATAAAATAATAAATTCAATATACTAAAATAGTAAAGTAATCTATATATATATATATATATATATATATATATATATATTTATATAAAATCGAAAGGTCACTCACTCATCACGAAATCTCAGAAACTACATGTGTTAGGAATATCAAATTTTGCATAGGAATTATTTATAGGACGTAGGTGCTCGCTAAGACGGGAATTTGCAATATTCGACTTTTAAGGGGTTGTTTTTGGGGTTGAAAGTTTGTATGAAACTTCGTTACTACAAATGCTAGGAGTCTCAAATTTTGCATAGACGTCACTTATAGGACGTAGGCACTCATGGAGACAGAAATTTAATAGTAACGTAGTTCACGCAGACGAAGCCGCGGGCTGGCCGCTAGTTTAAAATATTTGGATATATAACTAATATATAATTTTTATTACAGGTAATTCACAATGAATTGTTCAAATTATATCAAGAGCAACAAACTACCTTACGTAACAATACATAGTAAGGTAAGCTTAATATACATAGTATTAAAAAATATTTTTATCATCACGTTGTATCCCGTACAGCAGGGTAGGCAGAGGGATATATGTACCGTGTCTATGCCCATGTAGACAAAGCGCGGCGTTAACTTCCGCCACGCAGCACATAGTGTCGCAAATTCGTATGGAGGCGGAGGATTTCGGATAATGAGTGAAATTTAAAAATTTCTACTTATAATAAATACACATATTAAACTGAAGATCCCAAAGTCACACAAAACCTATAACTTTCGGCCCTTGATCGAACAAGGTAGCGAGGCTTAGTTCCAAAACAAATAGTACCGGCCGTCTGTTTGCGGACGTGACTCAGACGCATGCACCCGTGTTGGGATATCTCTGTTTGTTCTGCTCTACAATTATATAGCATATATGGGCATTGGCATTGGCGAATGGTAGGCTATTTAAGGAGGAATTAGTAAGATCTTTTTAAAGTTTACTTTTTTAAGGAAAAGTATAAAAATTTGGGGTGGTTGTGGGCACGAGCATACGACTGTCAACAAGAAAATGAAATATTTAATATTTCCTCGCTCTGGTAAAAAGGCTAACCGAGGCGTTGAGTTCCGCCATTCAACACCGAATACCTCCAGAATTCGGAGAAAAGTAAGAAAAGTGTTTTCATGTGAATGAAGTGTCTTAACACTAGGTCCCCTATGCTTTCTTTGCCATGTGCAGCGTGAAGCTAAAAATATAACTTAAGCAAATACTTAATATATCTGTAATTATGTTATATTCAATCGGGATAAGTATAACGTTAATTACTTACATTATGATTTACTACAATATACACATATACTTAAAAGATAACATTTCTCAACGCAACCTGTAACTACATTAACTCATATAACATGAACGAAGAGCATTCCCAACGCAAAATTTCAGTTTGTTAACTAGAAAATTGCGAAATATTTTAATTAATACGATCATATAAACTTCATGTAATTAGTAACGAAACTGTGTTTTTGTATACAAGTAGTGTATATAAATACATTTTAGAGCGAGCTTTTTAAAAAGTTTGACCTGTTTCCACTATATATAAATATACATATATACAAAAGTAAGTATGTACGTACGTACTGTAGTACAATACGTGTTTTATTATCGTTTTATTACTTTCAGCAAAACTGACTAAGTGTATTTTGAAATTGTTGCATTTTTAACAATAATGTAGTAATTAAAAATTATCAATTGAATAAAGAAATGATTTAATTAAAGTAGAGAGTCAAGATCGTAATCTTTAGTTAATCATTAATTGTCACTCATTTGGGACTGCGATTTTGTCGAAAAGCGTAGAACTAAGTTTCGTAGGGAGGTAAGCTAGGTTCCTTTGAGCCTATCCTGCTTTGCAGCTATTATCTATAATTTCGGTGGTCTCGGTCCATCAAAGCTAACATTACATACACATTGTATTCAGCACGAGCCCATACAACGACACATTGAACTTGTCACATCAATTAGCACGTTTTAATCGGCTTCAGTAGAAGCCTATGCGCTTACGCGATTATACCGCATTTGCATTCACGCAATACCATTCGATTTAAATAAATTAAAGTATTATTTAACTGCTATGTTTGTTTCGATTACATTTTGTTACAATCTTGTTGAATTCAAAGGATATTTTTCCTATTTTTAAGAGGTATCCTACTACTATGACATTGCTTACTGTTTGTCTATCCGTCTGTCACCAACCTGTGTACACGTGTAAAACCAACCTAATTTTTTAAAATACCTATATTATATTCGGACATTTACTAAAAACCGTATTTTTAAGTGTAACACTATATCCCGTATATAGCCAGGGTAGGCAGAAGAAACTAGTGCTTAAAACCTTCTTCGTCCACGCGCCGCCCAATTTTCTTAGTATTGCATATTGAATTGACGGAACTCAACGCCGCACTTGGCTACGGGGGTATATGAAACTAATTTAAATGTTATCATTCCCCGGAGTGGAAAACGACAATAACCGTTGTATTGTTAAAATATAATATCATAAAATCGCCATTTACAATATATTATAATGAAATAATTCATTAAGTATCTACTTACAGCGTGTTTCAAGCAATAAGCCGCCTCTAATGAAGACGCTGTGTTAAGTGAATTTCATTTACCGGGTTTTATTAGTGCTCCGGCCGCCGTGTGCTGGCGGTGTTCGAGAATAACGAATTTTGTTCTTTTACTTATTCATTAATTCTACGATTATAATTTCTTATTTTTTCTTAACGCCGCCCTTTGTCGTCACCAGAACGAGATAATAATAAAATATTTTATTCCCCCGAATATGAATCGAACCTACAAGCGTCGCGTTTACAGTCGCACGCTTTAGCCCCTGTTCCAGGATGGCCTTGTTATATTTATACTTAGACCAATATCAAAGCAGCAAAAGAGCAGTCGTTTTACAAATCATAGCGTTTTTTATTTATATTCGTTACTAAGCTGTAATGCGTCTTAATTGCGTAATTTTGTAAGAGAGTGTATTATACACTTTACGGGTAAAAATACTAACCGTCACTCGGCTTATTTAGAAAAAAGTTGGTATTTGATACCTACATACCTTTGTAGGTTCTGAAGGTTTGACTAATAGTTTTTTTTTTGCTTTTTACATTTAATTTGGTAGTAATATAGAGAGAGCCCAATTTTCGATACATTGCTTAGTGAGTGGCGGAACTTAACGCCGTATTGTGTGTAGGTACTGGAGCGGAAATGAATATAAATATAATCTTTCCCCGAGGTACCCCTTTCGCCTGGGATCACTAATACTAATGTTGTTTATAGTCAGACGCTCTATACTTCACGTGACAAGATAGATAAAGGGAACATATTAAACACTTCGGCCATTAAGACACTTCAGCCTAATACTAGAAGTGTTGAGTGGCGGAATTCAACGCCTAAAGCTCATTACGTGGGAATCGAACCCACTTTTTTTTTACCTTTTTTTATATAAAACAATTTCATGATCAGTTAATTTTTTGTGTTCTAACGGGCCCCTAATCTCGAGAGTATAATTATGCTATACGATTGTAGTGTGAAACATTTAATGACTGACTGAGGGGAGGAAATGCATTCTATGTACATATGTAGCGTGCGCTTACGTAGGCAGTGCCTATTGTAGTTAAAATGCATACGAAAAGGAAAATTATAATAGAAAAATGTCTTATTTCCATTTCCCCGCTCTGATAAGCCAATGCGTGTGTTTCAGTTACGCTACTTAATAAGTAATGTTCTAAATTCGGTCGAAAAGAGTTAATCGGAATTTCTATACACTAGGCTGACTCTCAGCATAATAAAGTTTTGTGTGATAGTAATGACGTGATAAAATGTAGCCTTCGTTTATATTTATTTTTAAAGTTTACTAAAAGTAAAGTTTACTTAAGAAACCTACATTTTATTACGTCAATCGTTTCCATGTAACACATTGTGCCTGCGGTCACAATTACCTCCGGTAATTAGATTGCGTCATGTGTCAAACATAATTCTTAGTTTTTTATTTTTATTGGAACCTTGGAACCTAGTACCATTAAGATACCCACCCACTTTACACTGAATTCTAGAGGCAGCGTCGCAAAACAAAAAAAAAACAACATTTCTAGAAAAAACTTACATTCTGTTTTCTATGGAGTGTCTTTAATCTATATGTATGTATGTAGGTACGCATAAATCATTATTATTCGAGTGTACTGCCTCTAATTGGATAACCTCTCTATGCATTCGTTAGAAATTACTTTATCGTCTTCTTTGTATTATACCTGCTTCTCATTGTGCTCTATAGACTCTTTGTAGAACAAAGTATTGAAAGTTTTTCTAGTTATAGTTTAAAAAAAACATACGTATATATATAATTGTATATGTACATGGAATAAATACATTAGAAATAAAATATAAACAATTTAAACAGTAATTAGATAATTCATAGGAAAGAATTAAATATTAAAACATTTTATTTTTTGCCACTTCATTTATATACTATGTACAGTTGTGTCTCAGCAGCATAGCGACTGACTGTAAAGGTGACAGTTATGAGTTCAATTCCAACTAGGACGAGACAAGAGAACGCTTGGCTTGAATTTCGCCACTTAACACATTGTGCCTCAAAACGTGAGTGGTGCTTAGTAACGGAGTGTCTTAACACTATATTACATCTGCCTACCCTGCTAGATGAGGGATAGATACAGCGTGAAGTTGAAAAGAAAATCACAAATCTCCAAAATATAAAATACATATAAAATATTAAAGTTTTAGACGAAAAGACACCTAATTGCGCCTCGAGCGTGAAAAACCCACAGCATTTGCATGTAGCTGATCAACGCGAGGCTCTGGAGCTACAAACATTTCCTGCCGCGTTGAAAAGGTCGCTAAGAGGGTGGACTTGTAAGGCCGCGTGTACATTGTCAAAGTAAATAACTTTATATTTTATATATTTAACTATTGTCAATTTCTGTGATATAAAATATATATAGCACTATATATTGCGAGATGTTATTTTATAACGTACACACCTTGGTGTTGACCGGTTCCTATTCAAGGAAATTAAATATTTAATACTTTCGCTCGCCCTGCTGACGAGGCAAAGCGCGGCGTAGAATTCCGCCACTAAACACGCAATGCCTCCAGAATTCGTCGAAAAGTGTTAAACGGAACTGTGTTGATAAGGACGGAGTGTCTTTATACTAGGTTCCCTCTGACAACCCTACTACATGTGGGATACAGCGTGTAGCAACAAAAAAATGTATATGCTATAAGAATATTACACAAATATACATACAAAAAAAAGCTGCCAGTCAAAACACACCTCGCGAAGACACGATGCACCCATTCATCCAGCGTCACCAGCGTCAGCTACCCCATTTAAATTCATTGGAACACCGTCCGCTTTGTTTCGGCTCGGCGACACGATTTTAATCACTTAGTCTACGTACGTCTGCTCCTTGAACGAACCTGTAATAGACACATTTTTAGGACTTTTAATGGCAAACCTTTTTAAAATCGCACCTTAAAAATATTTTTCAGCAGCGAAATGAGGTCTCCCGGCTGCGGTGATTTCGTGCTTTTTAATTACGACAGCTCAGCTCGGCTAGATTCGCCCTTTTTTGTATTTGTTTTTTTGGGATTTATAAGATTTTCTGTGTTGAAGGTATATTTCGATGGTGTTATTTTGGTTTGGGTAGTGTATTATGACGACGCAGCAAATATACAAGAAAACATCAAAGAGGCTATTAACAAAAATATTAACGAAAAATTTGCATATTTCTCTTCTTCTTTCTTTGTTCTTGATATAATAAATAACATATTATACATCAAGTGCGTTCTTGATATAATAAGTTCTTGATATAATAAATAACATATTATACATCAAGTGCGACAGTAGCTTCATCGAAAGCACGAGAAGGCTTGGTAAAAAGGGTGAAAAAGTGAGACTTATTGTTATAACGCTAACCACAATGGGGCTAAAAATAAAAATCTAGAAAAATAAAAAAAGCTAGAACGAACACCGTACTATATTAAAGAATACTTTTCACTTGAAATTTTAAATAAGCGTAGGGAGCTACAAAGAGAAGTGGAGAAAGAAAGAGAGCAGGGCAGATTGGCTATTATAAAATATGATAAAATTATAATTCTAAAGGACAGAGACCAACAAACCGGGAAGCAAAATAGCGACAAAAAGAAAAGAGTTCTATCAGTATCACCAGAAGAAACAAGACCGAATGGAGAAAAGGGAAAAGGTAACCCTACAAAAATGAAAAAAACAAAAAACATGGAGAAACATATCTTAAGACAACCCACTCTGCAGTTTGCTCCTGAAAAAATAACAGGAACACCTCAAGACTCAAGAAGTTTGACTACAATGAAATAGCAACTAACACCCCACCCCCCACCACTTATTCTCCCATCATGGCTGGTCACCACGGGAGCTACAGACCACAACCCCCCAAAGAATAATCGTTCAGGGAATAATAATAAAATATATATTTGTACCCTAAATGTAAGATCATTGTCTACTCCCGAAAAACTAGTAGAATTAAAAACAGCGCTCCGTAACATAAAACACGATATTCTCGGCTTATGCGAGGTACGTTGGTTGGGTGAAAATATTATAGAAGAAGAAGACATACATTACATACTATGTGATGTGTGATGTGTATGGTATATGCAGGAAGTGCATGTGCAGGAAAGATTGGATGTTTACTGTAAACAACAGAGAAACATGGAATTCTTTGGAGGAGACTTTTACCCGGAGGGGGTCCTATATATATATATATTGTTCTTTATTTTTGTTTCTTTAAATTCCTTCTTCTACTTTTTTAATTATGTGGACCCCCTCCGGGGGGGGTATAATAATAATAATATTATATATATATATATATATATATATATATATATATAACTATATAAATTCAGTAGTTTATAGCTTTTTTATTAAAAATAAAAAAGTTATAACCTACTGAACTACATAGTAATAGTTACTTAAATATATTTAATGAGGACTTAGTTTTCTTTTTAAAAAAAAAGTATGTATGTAAATCAAAACAATTTTCTTTTTTTTAACTACATAAACAATGTGTAATTTCGTGTGGAATAAATAAAGCTGTTATATTAGTGTATTATGAAATCTGTGTTTTATATATGAAACCAGGGCAAATGAGGCGCGGGGGCACGAACGTGCGACTGTAAACGCGACAGGTTTTGGGTTCGGTTCCCATTCGAGTAAATTAATTTAATGGAAACGAACGTGCCTTAGCACTAAGTTTCCGGGTTCCCTCGGCCCACTCTGCTATGTGCAAAAACTCTAACGTAAAAATACATTTCAATGTCTCAAAAATTAGGCGGTGCGTGTGGAACGGAGTGTCTTAAGTGGGCTTTTTGCCTAACACTGCTATATAGTAAAAGTGCTGTAAACCATTTTTTTACTAGCAATTTAAAAATAGAAATCAGTTTGCCAATCTATCATCTAACATCAGCGAATCAACAAACCATACTAAAATGGACGGAAATAGATCGAACAAGAGATAAAATATAAAACGTACAAATAAGGTAAAATTTAATTACAACTATAAATTGACTTTTTAATAACCTACGATAATATTATTCTATCATTAGATAATATAGTGGTTCCCGACAGCAGTGGGTTCGATTACCGAAAAAACAGGAAGTGCATGTAGAGCTATTCACGTTAATGTATTTATTAAATAGTAACACGCGAACTATTGTATGGGTGCAGTGAACGCGATGGTGTTAACTTAGTCACAATTTGTTTGAATAAATTTCTTAAATTTTATAAAGGACTAGTCGTCGCCCGCAACTTTGTTTGCGTGGATTCTAATATAGTAGTTCATCAAATGAAATATCCCGTCGTTACTGTTCGCATAAAATTTACGAAAAATCTCCTTTTTAGTGCTCCCATACACTCCCTAAACTCCTTCTCCTCCTCCCTAAACTCTTTGACAAAGTTGCGTGTTAGCTACATGTCTCAGAAATGGAAGAGATTTATATATTATATTTAAATTATTTCTATTTCCAAGATATGGAAGATAAAACTTGGTATTGAGTTAGTTCGTTCCATCACTCACGCCAATTCTGAGAGTTGGGCGAATGGAGTGTTTTAACATTACGTTCCCTGTGCTTACACTGCTACATGCGGGACACAGTATGAAGCTAAAATAAATAGACTACTACAAAATTACTCACCTCTCGCGTTTTGGATGATTCTTACAATCACCCAAAACGCTAATGTTTATTACTACGACTACGAATTAATTTAATACCTAGTAATTACCATTGACATCGAACGCGGTTAACCGAACCACACCCTACTATTTTGTAAGGAATAAGCGATTTTATATGTATCGCTCTGCTCACGGTGCATAATTTAATTTCCCTTGATTTATGTCTTTTTTTCGGTAGCATTGTATACTTAAATTATACAATTTTAGCACTTTCACAAAAGGAATAAGGGTGATTTTTCTACGGGCATTCGATGATTTCGTACAATGGGAAACCATTATATTTGTGAATTAAATGTTTTATGTTCTTGTTGATTGTTGTAATGTGTGAATTATTGGGTCGTTCACCCGATCGCGTTCGATTCAACTCACGATTTTGTCTTTTGTTCTATTATTTTGCTTTATTAAACTATGTAGGCTTTGTATGGCAATTGGTGGAGATTAGGTATAGAGGTCATTTTGGAATGCTATTGAAGGACAGAGTGATGGGTTACTATTATTTTTTCGCGAGATTTTTTATAGCTTCACACATTATCCTTAGCGAGGCAGCCAAAGGTAGCGAAGCGATAAACACGTGGCCTCTGCATATTTTTTTCGCCTCGTTCATTATCATCAACCTCTCCTTATATGCCAACCAGGTAGATTCTTCTTCTTTTTCTTGTTTTACTTTTATCGCTTTGCCTCGCTTACCCTTGCTTTTCTACCTCCTCATAAGAAAAAATTTTTCAATACGACTATATACATGGAATTGTATTGTAATTTACATAATATTTTTAGTTTTTAGAGAAAAACTAAGCGTTAAGACTCTGCTCTTCTTTTACCTGTTCTTTCTTTTACCAAGCCGGCACAATATAAGAATTAACACATTTAAGAATCATTCTTAAATTGAAATTTCTAACTGAACTGTCACCCTGCAGGCAGAAGGAACCCGAAAACATAGCATTAAGACACTCCATTCCCATTAAGATACCTCCATTCCTCACTTTCCGCAGAATTCATTGAATGTTGAATGGCAGAATTATTGTCTAAAAACATAAAATGTTTCAACTCTCAAACAATTAACAATTTTATAAAAAAAAATATGAAAATTACTATACATCTATACAAAGCAAAAATAGCAATGTAATTACACCCCCTAGGAACCGTAGCTGCCATTTAAGTGGAAGTTCCAGCTCAGGCAATAACAGAGGCGATGTGAAACGACACGTGTGCCGTTTAATTTTTATCAAAAGCGATTAATATGATCGTTTATTTTTCTTATAAATATATCTTTGCAGTAGAAATATAATTTGTAGATGTGTAAGTGTGTGGTTAGCTTTTTGAAGTGATACCAATATAAAATACAGCTAGTATTTGAATTTAGTGAGAAGTTAGTATTTTATGACCAGTAGTTTATTTTTACTCTGTTCTTCGCATGTATCAGGGCAGCTAGAAGAAAACTAGTATTAAGATACTCCATTCTCAACTTTACGACCAATTTATGGGTCATTGTGACATTGTGATGAGTGACGGAAGTCTACACTGCGCTTTGTCACGCGCGTGCGTTATTAGAGCGAGGAAATGAAAACAATTTATTACTCTATTGGGAACCCACGACCGTCGCACGATACAGGAGGTTCCAAATGATTTGACTTGGCAAATTTTAAACAAATTTACAAAAAACTGAAGGCTACTTTTAACTTTAATTAACCAGCCAATCTTGTAGACAGTTCGTTACGATTTGCAACGGGAAAATAATTTATTCACAAAAAGAAATAGCAAATTCGGAAAATCGTTGCTTTTTTAATTTTTCTGCCAAGGCCACGGAAGCGAAATTTTATATTCTTTAATTATTTTTATATACTTTTTTAGGAAACATGAAAATTTGATTATGAATGGATTTGAACTTGCGCCTCATGGCTTAAGCACTCTGATCAACTGAGCTATATGTTCTCATCGACATGTAGAAATGTAATCAAAATACAAAAGAGAATTTTATAGTATTTTTTAATATTTATGACTAAATATAGCGTGCGTTCAGCCACTCCATACCTGCGATGTGCGAATACAAAATATCTTTCCTTTTACTTGCTGTATTTTCAAATGCAGAATAAACCTTGTGATGCGTGACTCCTTTACTTCCTATACATTTAGAGGTATGGTTTTCAAACTGATGTAATTAGCACAATGTCTCAGCTAGGCAAACCGAGGCAAATACATACAAAATTATTGCCCAACTATGATTTGAATCTACGACAATCGCAACATACGAACGAGTATAGTCGCTCTAGGCCGCTACACCCAACTACTACTAATACAACAGCCAGTATGAAATAAAAATATTTTCTTCATTTTAATAACGAAAATTTTGGCACACTTCTCTTTCGCGTCTTACTCGTATTTCCTAAGGTTGTTGTATTATTAGATATTTTCAACATCTGTCACAGAGTTTTATCTATAAATCATTCGTTGTATTAATTTATATATATATATCATATGGACGGTTAATATTTGGCGCCGAACTCTAAATTACATATAAAATTATTTTCATATTTTACATTTTTGACAGCGATACTCGTATTTCCGATTATTTGGGCGACTTGTTACTTGTTTTGTTAGGAAAATATTATTTTAATTAAAAACAAAAAAAATGGAAAGTAAATACTCAACATAAGAGAAAATAAAATAGAAAACTCATGACGATGTATGAAAAACAGGTGTAGCGCAAATTGAGGTTTTGATATTAATTTCAGTTTCGTATTATCATGCAATCTTTAGTAAAATAGTCAGACGGACAAATGGACAGCAACCAACAACCAACAATTTATCACAATAATTTACCACAAATAAAAATAACTAAATAAATTTTAAATATCATCCACACCATCTGGATATGTGGCACTCCACTACTGTGCGGTTTCGTAGAAATTTCCTTCCACGCGCCACCGAACTGTGGAATGGCCTACCCGCGTCAGTGTTTCCAGGTCGGTACGATATGGGTGCCTTCAAGAAGCTCGTCTATCTCCACCTCAAAGGCCGGCAACGCACCTGTAGCACCTCTGGTGCTGCACGGGGTCGTGGGCGGCGGTGATCACCGCCAGGTGACCCGTACGCTCGTTTGTCTTGTCCTTTTTCCATAAAAAAAAATAAATAAATAAATAAAAATAACAAAATTCAATTTTATATTTTACATTGTAGTTTAGAAAGACTTGTTACCAAATATAACTGTGCTTAATCTCAACGGATAAGCGAGTACCTAATACAAGATTGTTACAAGCACCTGATTGCTCGACTTGAAGGAACATCCCCAAGGAGATATTGGGAATAGGAGCAATTGTAAAGCTTTTGAAACATTTGTGGCACCAATTTTAATTATGTTTCTCTATATATGAGATTCGATTTTCGATTCGATTCCTACTTGGGGGAATTAATGCTTCTTTGATTTTGTTTTTTTTTTGTTACTAGTCTTAAGACTAGGTCCCCTCTGCACACCATGTTGAGCAGAAAAAATGTAAAGCTGCTTATTTGCTTTATTTTTTTAACTATTATGTATATACTCAGAAATTACCCAATGATGACTTTAAATTTTAGTTAATTATTTATTATTTACATAACGTACTAAAATATAATAACTAGAAAATTAAAAATTGTTGTTTAAGCTTATGATACTCTTCCATACCCCAAGAGATTAAATTAAGCGACCTGTTTATCTATACTTTGATCATTTTAGGGATGTGCTATTTTCAAAAGACCTTCAACGCCCCTCGTTCAATTTCACGCTATCCATTTACGTGTATGTAGTTGGAATTGAGCTTCACTTCTATTCTGGTGGTAATGTTAACATTAAATGAAACTATAGGCACAAGGGTGCAATTGTAAACGTGACAGGTGTAGGTTCGATTATTACTTGAAGGCATTCCTCCGGCTTATGTGAAAACATTAAATATTTCATTAAATATTTAATGTTTTCATTTCTTCGCTCTGATGCTGAAGGATGGTTAATCCATCCAATTTATAAAAATATTTTTTAAAAGAATTTGTGTAAAAAAAACTACATACATATGTTAGATTCTATAAAATCTCAATAAAAATCAATCTAATATAAAAATCCTTTTATTCTTATCATTTTTGTCTCATTGAATTCTAGCATCTTGAGACGTATACTTAAGATACGTTTCCTAACGCTTAATACAATCTGAAATCCAGCTTAATACGCCAGCGTGCTCTATAAGTGTTATTGTACTGCAGTATTACTTAGATATCCTTTCATTGATGATGTGTTAGGAAAATACGAAATTAATTCAAGTAAAGATAGAAGCATAACTATATAAACTAATATACTAATATTTTAATTTTATCTAACTCATAAAATCTTTGATTATCGCAATTTTTAAACATTTTATATGCGACTCAAAACTAAAAAGCAATGCAAAATATTCGAAACTTCGGATTTCCAAAAATATTTAATACTAAATATACGCGATAAATCCGGCTTAAGAGTTTCATTTAAAACAGTGAATATTTACTCCCACTGGCAATCAAATGGCTCTATGTTTACTTTATTTTCGTATTGCCAACTAATTATTCGTGTTTTACATACGAAACTACGGTTTCAGGTTTGTAAACTAATAACTCGTGAATTATAATTAATTAAGAGTCGGTCATATAGGTTGGTATTATTGAAATGTGAAATCATTTGACTGTGCAAATTATGCCAACATTGCAAATATTTAGTAAATATTTTATTATACTGATTGTTGTATTTAAATATAGTTGTAAAATCGCTCAACTGTAAATTACGGCTTTAGGTTGAATTCTCTCTCGGAGGAATGAAATATTTAACATTTTCATTTTCTCACTCAGGTAACTAGCACTGTGCGTGCGACATTCAGTTCCGCCACTCAATATAAAACACAACTTAATTAATAACTTAATTCTTAACACTAGGTTTCTCAAGCTTTTCCTTTGCCTACTTTGTTTCATTTAAATAATATTTAAATTTATTCTCTAACATCAAACCTACATCCTACAGAATCTTAAGAAAATAAAATCCACATCAAGAAACTACCAACATATTCCATAGACCAAGAAAGAAGCCAAAACGAGCCGACAAAAGCATTTTAAATAGACATTGTAGCTAGAAACCAATTTAGATGCTAATACAAGGAGGCTCTCGCCAAGTGGTCGTTACGTAGTTAGTTGAACGTGACTTCCCAGATTCGATTCTCAGTTCGAGCGCGCGCTGTTGAAGGACCCTTCAGATCTGTTGTTTGTTGCAGTGTATTGAACTGTGAACTTGTGTGTGGCTGTAACGTTATTCGGGATTGTTTGTAGATAATGCATTTATATTGTATTCGTTATATTTATGTAGGAAATACGTATTAGGTGTATTATTTGCAATTTGTTATTTGGTATTTGAAGTCAGTCGTGGCGCAGAGCACGGTAGGTTGTGGGTTCCATTCCCACTCGAGGAAATGTTTAATATTTTCATTTCTTTGCTCGGACTTTGACAAAAAGCGCGACGATGAGGTCCACCACTGAATATTCCGAAGGCATTGCGTGTTGAGTGGCGGATCTCAACGCCGCGCTTTGCCTCGACACCGGAACGCAGAAATGAAAATATAAATTTAAATTAATATTTCATTTTCTCGAGGGGGGTGGAACCCACAACGTCAGGTTGTGTACATTTACAGTCACACAATTGTGCCCTTCTTATAATATACTGTAATAATAAAAAAACTCCAAAGCTCTTCTAAACACTAGCTTGAGCTGTTTAGCTTTATTGTTACGGAATAACGCCAGTAAAATAAAAGTCACTATAAAAGTTAACATTAACGTAAAACTGTAATTTGGGCTTCCGTTCGATGCTCGGTGCTCTTTTTTGTGTATTCCTTAGATAACTTTATTTGAACAACGAGTAATATACGCGATGTCTTCAAAAATTTAGGTTTATATTATTTTATATATGTATGTGTGTTAGATACTTTTATACTAATATTATAAAGAGTATAAGTGTCTGAGATTAGCGTAACAAAAACAAAACAAATGCATACCGGCAAACACACTAATAGACAAATTACATGTTCCGATCCCGACGAGATACAATATTAATATATGATATTAAATTAGCTTAGAAATCAGGGTTATTAACCACTAGATCGAATATTTGTACTATAATTCGTGTTTAGTTTGTATAAGATAAATGGTCCCTGGAGGGCCATCAACCAGCTAACTACACAGTTATTTAAGATCGTGAAAAGAATACAATGATATCACTATTGTAATTTAAATATGTAATAAAAAAATGTCACTTCGAGTTCGAAACATTGCGAGTTGAATTGCGTAACTCAACGCCGGGTTTTAGTTGTCGGAACGAGGAAACGAAAATAATACATCCCTCGAGTTAGGATTGTAGGAAATTTAAAGTATTTTGTTCTAAATGGCTTAAAACTGTAGCAATTTCGTTCTTATCGCATCCAGATACATGCAGTACAATAAAAGTCAACATAAAACGTAACATTAGGGCAGCAAGGAAGCTACGGTCCGACCTCAGTACGATAAATCCTCGCCTTTCCCCAATATTGGTACTTAGCGGCGAATGTCCCTGCGGTGAGCGCAGCACCGCTATGGATTTATGTGTAAAACTACTTACGCTAGCCATAAGTGTGTGTGTTTGCATGTTTGTTAACAAATTTGTCGGAAACTTTAAAGTTTTATCGAAGTATTTTTTTTAAATGGCGTATATTTCAACTTAGAAAACAATTCAAATTTCGTCAAAATCGATTCAGAGGCATTGTTGTTATTGATGTTTTTAGATTGAGAGGCACTAACGTACGACTGCAAACGCGACGATTGTAGCTCCGATTTCAATTCGGTGAAATGAAATATTTAATATCTTCATCAGGCGATGAACGAGGACTCCCTAATAACGAGACTTGCAATGCCTCGAGAAATCAGCGGAAAGTTTTAAACAAGAGAATGTTAACGGGAAAGGAGTGTCTTCATACTAGGTTCTTATGCTCCCTCTGCATAAGATTAGATTGTATAATTTTATGTAATTTTTAGACTATTAATTGTAAAATCTAAATAATTTTCCTACATCGGTGTAACATACAGCCTCTATTCAGGCGCCCGGCGCTGTCAGTAAAATTCAACGGTTACATGCACATGAGTTATCATACCGTCCGTAGTCCAGACGCAGTGCACGAGATTAGAGACAATGTACCCAAATATTCATGTTCGCCCGTTTAGTACAATAGCTTTGAAAGGGGAGAAATAAACAAATACGTATAGTAATCTTTCTTGATATTTTAGTATATTTTTTGTAAATTTAGATCTACGCAAATGTTACAGAATATTTAAATAAAAGAAAATATTATCCTTCTATTATCTTTATAAAGTGACTTAACGGGTAAGTAAAGTCCACTTCAAATCCTTCGTCTGGCGTCATGAAAATTAATTAAAAGCAAATTTACTAAGAAAATGGAAAAATGTGGGTAGGTGCATAAAAAAATTGTCTTTGTCAAGTAATTAAATAAAGTTGCACGTTTAAAAAAGCAAAATGAATAAAAAGCAGGTAACGAGACTTACGTAGAAGAGCTTGTACCTATTTTACTAGGTACATTCTAATGATGTAAAAGTGAAAGCCTTTAGTTACGCTGTGTAAGGAATTTTCTTGTAATTAAACGGCCGCGTGGGAATTAAAGAATAAAGTAGTGGGGTAGTTGAGACTTGCCTGAATGCAATAGTAATAGCTTCAAAAACTGCTAGAGAAAATTTATAAATAGCATTTTTCTGTTAGTAAAGTGTGGCGTTAAGATCCGCCGCGCGTTTTGAAATGATTAATTGTATCTATTATCTCTAATGAGGTAGTCGAACCCTGCGCAGGGTTACAAAGTGTGACTATAAACGCGACTGGTTGTCGGTTCGATTCCCACCCTAACAAATGAAAAATGTATATAATGCCTTCAAAATTCGGCAGAAAGCGGCGAACGGAGTGTCTTAACACTAGTTGCCCTCTGCCTACGCTGCTTTGTGCGGCATACAGCATGGAGCTGATTTTTAAAAACTTTATTATCTCTAATGTATGTAAGTTAAAATTTCTTTTCATAACTTATTTTAGTCTAGTAAATTATGAAATATATTTACTTATCTGATATATTCATTTATGTATATACGAGTATATTGAAACTATTACCTAGTTATATATATACTATAACCAATAAATACACTCAAATATAGTAAAATCCTGATATCCTACTCTGCTATCATTATTATTCATATATATTGGACATATATTATTTGTTTTATATGAAATATGTTTGTTTGTTCAAACTGCAATAGGATTATTAATTTATTGAAAATGTCCTCGCTCCGGTAGACAAATGGCGGCACTGGATTCCACCAATCAATATGCACTGTCTCAGAAATTATACAGAAAGTGGGAAATTGAGTGTTTTAACACTATTTTTTTCTGACTGCTCTGAAACAGAAAAAACCTTAATCCTTGCCAGTACAAAATGAAAAATATAAGACTTTCAATCTAAATGTGGCTAGCTTTAGCGTGGATCGCACATTAGTAAGTCACTTACACTGTAAGTCACGTTGTTTAGAGTGCGGATACACATTTGTTTCTATAAACACATAGAACTGCTGCACTTGGTCACTGGAGGCATTTATCAGGGAAGTCTTAGAAGAATTGTTACCTTTCCTATAATAGTACTCTCTTTGTTCTTTAGTATCTAGTAACAAATGTAAGTCTCTTCAGTCCGACCAAATTAGCTATTATTATTATCTCTTTATCTCAGAAATAGTGATTCTTAGATAGATTTATGATCTACACCACTGTTTTTTTATTTTAATTTTTGTAAAAATACCAACAAACATGCCGTACGCAATTTAATATACGAAACTAAGTACTTCCCTTCTATAGAACAGCGGCTAAAGTAATCGAGTCTTCTTAGTGCATTAAGCAACGAGCGTCTTCTATGTTTGTCGACTAAGAATTTTCTAACGGCTTTATTGAATTTGAACTATACCGTAGCGGCGTACACGGGCTTATCTGCGAGTGCAGCTCAAACTTTATATAATTTTGTTCTTAAGTTAATATGTGAAGTAAATAACTAATAATTTTATAGAGGTTAGAGGCCGTAGTGACGTCACGCTGTATCCGTGACGTCACATAGTAGGATAGGCAGAGAAGCAGAGATAGAAACTAGTGTTAAAACACTCGTCACTTTCCGCCGAATTCGGATAGCATAGTATAGTGTGTGGCGAAACTCAATGCTACCTTTTGCCTCGTCACCGACGGGCAATGAAATCATTAACTATTTCATTTTCTCGAGTGGGAATTGAACCCACAGTCAGAGTGTCCTATTTACAGTTTTTTTGTTATCATTTTACTATAATCCGTACTTTACATGATTTTTTAGTACTCTAGTATTAAAGTTCGCTTTAGTATTAAATTTTAAATTAATAAATTTAAAGTTCTTAGAGTTAATGTACCTTTAAAATAATACTTGTATCATATAATTTATTTAGTAGTTATCTTACTGTGAAAAATCTCAAAGAGTTTTCTAATGGACTATATTGAATTTAAAGTTGAACGTGGCGAAAAGTCACCGGAGTTACCTCAGCTCCGGCAACGGCTTTAAGAAACTTTTCCTTAGTCCTTCTTTCTTAGTAAATAAATAAAATATTTTTATTTACTCACTATTACTTTTACAAAGCTAATTAAACTCGTTTGTTGACGGTCTGAGGAGTTGTAATAATATATAACATATATTTAAAGTTTGATAAAGTTTTGTTTTAAGGTCAATCATGGCACAGGGGTAACAAACGTGTGACTCTAAACATGATAGATTGTAGGTTCGATTCACAATCGAAGAAAATAAATATTAAATAATTCATTTCGTCGCTCTGATAACGACGCAAAGCGCAGCGAAGTATATTCTTTAGCACTTCTACCTCCTGGCATAGAAAAGCGTGTTAGGTTTTGACGTAGAAAATACTTGAATTCATATTTTAAAATTTTCATTCATTATTTTAAAATTTAAAAATACAAAAATCATCTCTATATCTTATTAAAACTAAGATTGAGCGAGCTTAAACCCACATAATTAGAAACACTCAACGTCGTGAAAGACCATCTTACCGAGGATTTTCGGTTTCTGTTTATTCTGACGTCTGAAGACGGCGGATTTACTTTAGAACTCTTTTGCATTGGCCCCGGATGCAGATTTTATAGCGGAAAGTTGAATATACAGCGTCGGTTTGAGAATCAACGTGATTTACGCCATTGCTTCCTTTTTTTCGTTTTAAGATATATTCTTTTTCTTATCTTATCTTTTTCAACCGTTAGTTAAATTGACGGTGCAGTCTATTACCTTGTTTATATATTGGATTTAAATCTAGGTACAACTATTCTTGATGTATGTTTGCCTTCTTCTATATGCGAGATACAGCGTGAAACTAAAAGAAACTTATTATATAAAAAAATGTTAACATCATTACAAGAATTGGAATAAATTCTTGAATGTTTTCAATATAAAGATGTCGTTAAATTTGTACGTGTATAAGAGAGTGCTCAAATTCCGGGAACGTATTTACCGCATAATTAAATCGCTTGTAAAAGTGTTTGCGATTCTTTTTGGGGCGAAGCGAAATAAATTCACACTTCCCGTTCTCAATATTGACTTACATTTTCCCAAATTGTTCAATCACGAATTGTAATAAGATTGCTACTTGTATTTTTTTTCTGGTTATAGTTGTTAGCTAAAATGTTGTTTTTTTATCCCGTATACAGTAGACAAAGGGAACCTGGGAACCTTGTGTTAAAACGCCCTGTTCCCATTATGATACTTCCGTTGTACGCTTTCTGCAGAATTTTGGAGGGATTGCGTGTTGAGTGGTGGAACTCAACGCTGCACTTCCAAATATGGTATTTATATTATTATTAAACAGCTTCACGCATAGGAGGATTTGTATGGGGAACCCAGTGTTTAGATAATATTATCTCTATTTCCTGCCTATTTCATGAGGCTTTGTATGGCGATGAACGAGGAAATTGAATCAATACCAACATAGTCATTCCCCAAAGTGGGGATTGAACCTGTAATCACCTAATTTACACTTAAATACCTTCCACTACGTCTTACCGGTAATCAATCTAAAAATTATCCGTAAAACTCGATTCTAAAATATCGATATCTAGTCAAATTTCATAGTAATTACGCCCTTTTACCGCGCTATTAAACCGCCGTCGGGTATTTGCGATGCGTTTTTCGTTTGAAGTGAGATTGATTTGGACATCGGGAATATCGAAAGCTTATTTCCTGGCCTTTCTGGCGGGAGCTCCGTCTGTATAAAATATTGATGGATCTCTTTAGAGAGATATAAATCTTGGGTTTATTTTTTTATAATAATATTATTCTATATTTCGATGATCTATCTTCATGATTATGGTTGTGAGTTCGATTCCAACTCGGAGAATGATTACATTTTATTATTTTAATATTTTGGTACTAAGCGGAGCTTTATCCATTGAACACTGAATCATTTTAAAAAAATCATGTGGCGACAATTTACGTTTCGACAATTTTTCCATTTCTTTTGATCAATTTCTGAGAAAGTTGTATCAAAAGTAACTGAAAAGTAAAATAAAAATATTAAAGTCACGAGAAATAAAAAACTGTGTAATAATGATTTCTTTCATATTATGCTTTGAAATTTTTTCCTCGTCGCTTCGGTCCGAAGTAAATTTTTTGCTAACTAACGAGTAACCGACATCTCAAAGGTCAATACAGCCTTGTTTAATTTAACTCTAGGAAATTGGCCCCAGGATTGAAATGTTAGGGTTAAAAGGGAACCGACAGTCTATTTATAAGGATATAAAATTATACATTTCGATTTCATATCACGGTTATGGTACAGTGTTCAACAGTTCACAGCTGTTCGAATCATTAAGGACTCAGTAGGCAGTGAAAGGCTTGACACTTTGGCTCTGCGTAGAGACGTCTCCTCTCTGTGCGTTCTCTATCGCATTTATCATGGTGAGTGTTCTGAGGAACTGTTTGACCTGTTACCTGCCGCCGAATTTTCTAACCGCACAGCACGTCACAAACTTAAATATCATCCACACCATCTGGATACGTGGCACTCCATACTGTGCGGTTTCGTAGAAATTTCCTTGTGGACTGTGGAGTGGTCTACCTATACTCTATGGTACGCTCGTTTGCCTTGTCCTTTTTCCATAAAAAAAAAAGTGTAAATGTATTTATTATTAGCCACGATAAGTGTTGGTTCTAAATATCTGTACCTATATACGAATATATAAAATTTCCGCCCAATTTTCGAGACATCCAATCAACAATTGGAAGTCGTCGCCGCCTTTTATTTGTTGCCAGGACTAGGAAAAATCAAAATAATAACTCCCTAATTGGGATACGAACCAACAGCCGTTGCGTTTGCAGTCGAACGCTATGCCGCTGCACCACGACCTTAATATTTTATTAAATTTAAAAGATTTAAAATTAAAATCTAGCCAAACTTAGTTTACATTGAAAGATTTAATACCATGACTTATTGAAATTCTCATTGTTACAGGTAAAATTGCGGAATGAAAAAACTGAAACTGAACTGAAAAGATCAAGAACTTGAGGCCATCTTGGCGCAGCGACATAAGTTAACTCGATTAATAGTTAACGTCCTCGCTGGTTAAATAGATAACGACAAGTAACGAGTTCCTCTATCTCAAATAGAAGGGAAACAAGAGAGCAGAGTGTCTCGATACTAGGTTTCTAGTGTCTTTGCCTACCATGTACAAGAAAGAGTGTGAATATAAAAAATAATAACCGTAAATTAAGAAACGAGTACAAACACAAACAAACATACTAACCCCCCGTTACATTGTAAGAACGTGTTGTCGCCGCAAAATCAATACGTTTAAACGTTGAGTGCTCTGTGTTTACGTTACGTAAACGTAAACACACAGACAAGTGACACTTCGCACCGTACGTTAATAATAGAAGAATTTGTTTAGACGCGTCTTGATAGAAGCTTGCTATAAACAATAAAAATGGCACTTTGTAATCTAATATATCTTTAAAACTATATATATATACAATGTGCATATAAAGCGTAATTGATAAATAGAACTTTTGATAAGTATGCGAAAGGCGCGGGTTCGAATCTTGCCACGTTTAAAATTATATTCATTTCAATACATTAACAGTATATAAGTTTCACTCAAAAATGAGACCTTCTTTGTATATTATATAGAAACAATAATTCAATTAATAAACACCAGTATATTAATAGTAATACAAATTGCTATTCAACTCCATTCATTATAAAACTTTTAACATGCAAAGTTAAATTCGCAGATGAAATTGGGCCGATTAAATTTTAGACATTAAACGAATCGACCAAAGTTTGTACCGTTTGTGATAAGCCTTTAGTATTTGGAGTAGAGGCACGTACGGAATTATGGCAGGTTAGCTTTTCTAAAAGTATTCTTTGAACTAATTGCGATTGTATCGCTCGTGTATATTTGTAGGTAAAGTTTTTTTTTAGTTTTACGTTATATCCCGCATATAGCAGGATAATCAGAGATAATCTGGAGACCTAGTGTTAAGACCCTTCCAATACCAGCTTTTTATCAAATTCTGGAGGACGACTTTCTCACTCGAGGAAATGAAATATTTAATTTCTGGTGCCAGGAATGGCCCCAATATTAATTAATCAGAAATTTTATTGCCAAATTGCTTCATTTTTAAAGTTTACTTTCATTAGTAGCTACTCCGCTTTGAACAAAATTACCTGCTTTTACAGAATATAACGTTTAAAGAAAAATCAAAGTAATTATAAAGGTACTTTATATCGTTCGCTTATAATAATTATGTAACCCGGATATTTAAAGGGACTATTAATAGAATATTAACGTGGTCGCTATTTTAGGAGCTGTTAAAATTAATATTATTTAGTGATTTCAACTACCTCTAGTAAAATATGTATTTGTAGCATATTAATGATAGAAAAATATATATTTTTACCGTACATCCTTCATTGCGTATTTTCCATATAATGTGACATTGGCGTAATAATTATTGTTCAACTAGCACGTTCAAAACCCCAAACCAAAACCAAAACAGCAGAAAAGATAAATAATAGAAAGTGAACTAAAGTTATAACTTATCTATTAAAATATAAAGGACTATTTTTTATATTATTAAAGTGTTAATCTACACTTAAGACTTTGTAAAAAATATTTCACATCTTTCCCTCATAGAGGCTTAAATTATAACAGTAAAATTAATGTTCAACCTTTATTTAGACATTTCTCAACCCCAAAAATAGGCAATAAAATAAAACTTTTGACAACTTACACAAAGTGTACTCGACCGTAGACCTACGAGATACGCCGCGTAGCGCTCCGTAGAGCCGCTACGCTTGTAGAGCTACTACTGTTCTTGTCTTACATTGTTCTTTTGTTTTAACCTACTATAAAAATGAGTCTTAAGTAAAAATATTTAAGTGTATTAATTAAATATTTATGGTATTATGTTTATTATTATAATATGAATATAACGGAACTTTCCTGACTTATTGAAGCCTTCGTGGTAAAGTAGAGAAGCATCTGATTTTAAACGCGTTCGGGGAATATATTCTTTTCATATAATTTTATTATTTTCATTTATAATATAAATAAATAATATTATCTTACATTTATTTCGTATATATATTCATTATATGAAAGTAATCATATTCATATATGTATAAGTTAGCCAAAATCTTAAATCGTATCATTTGAATACGAAACATGTGGGTAACGTAACACGTAGCCACGCGTGGTCACTGGTCAGTTCAATCTGTATGCAAAACGACCCTCAGGAGACCCCCTGCCTCACACCACCCCATACAACCGATAGGCTTTATACACATTCTTAGAGGAATTTACTTGTGTTTCTTTGGCGGAGGTTTCATTCATTTGATATGGAGGTCAAATGCTAGCTTTCAAAAGAGAGAGTACATTTTTTATGTAAAGCTCGTTTAACTTTGACTATATTGTCAAATAGCTTACTGTTAAATGGTTTTATTTTATTAATAAATATAATAAATAAATATATAGAAGCTGTGGTAGAGTAGTGGCACAGCATATAACTGTAAGCGCCACGGTTGCTGGTTTCATTCCGCATCAAAGAAATTAATTGTTGTCATTTTTTTCTCTCTGGTAACGAGACAAAGCGCAGCGTTGAATGTCGCCACACAATGTCTCAAAAATTTTGCGTTATGGAAAGGAACCTAGTGTCTTAAAACTAGTTTCACTCTGCCTACACTAAATAATATGGACAAATAAATATGGATACAGTGTGAAGCTAACAAAAAAATCTTGTCTTATAGAACAAAGCCAAATATTGTTCTTTTAAAAATGTGTAACACGCCTTATGTCCCTTAGGAGTAGATAGTATAAATGTTATATCAGTATCAGTGACAGTCGCTCTTTAAACGGTTACATTCATAATAAATTGTATATGTAAGACGTCAAATATCTTTTTTTCTTCCTCATGATTTAATATATTTTCTTTTTTTTAGAAAAAAACTATGTAATGTTTTATTATTATATTGGATATCGTCGGCCATCACTTTGCTTGCATGTACTTTAAATTGAATCCCATTTTTTCCGGTTTTCATAGAAGTTTCTTATTTGATATGTACCTTATTTGAGGTAACTGTAAACTATAGTTTACAGTTACCTCAAGTAGTTCAATATATTTAATATTTCGTTCTCTATTTTCCATGATAAGAAGCATTGCAGAAAATTTAAACTGTTCGTTATTTGCGCGTATTTTCTTTCCTCGTTTTATTTCATAGCCACAGTGGTTACCGAATTTCACATTCAAATTTAACTGCGTCGCTTACGTGAAATATTCGTTAATTATGCACTACATTTGCATGTATCGCTTTTAATAGTTTTACATAAAAATGGCCATTCAGCCAGTGGGACAGTATTTTAATGTACACGCGTTAGTTATGGGTTCAATTCTTACTCGAGCATTTAAAGCATTATTAGCATTTAAAGTATTTTTCTTTTATTATTTGGAATTTTATTCTGTTTTGCAATGCGACAAAATGCGTGCCAGGTTCGTCATATAACATGTAATGTTTCTAAAATGCAAGTAAAACGGAGCAAGAAGTGTTTTTTCACCCTGTTAGTTTACCACTTGCTATATTGGTCAGGTTTTTCTGCTTTACTTAATCTATCTAACTTATACATACCAAGTCAAATTTCTTTATTTTATAATAACAACAAATATAATAATAAAAATAACAATTATAGCAATATGCATCTACACTTATAGTATAAAGCTGATTATTATTCAGAAAAATAAACGTTTTACAAATATCGAAAAGATTAAATATAAAAAATAAACCGTTATCTCACACTAGGTACATAGTTGGTTTAAGAACGAGCGCTGGAATACTTACTGCGAAATGTTTTATTACCGCGATTCCGTTTTCCCGTATTCGTTATTCGTTACTTACAGACTGGGACTACAGTGACAATTCATAAATGTAGCTACGTTTACGACGTTTTTGTTTTGCTTCTGCTTGGCTTTACGTAAGGAGATTCAATTTATAGTGCGGCTGTTTGTTTAGTATTGAAGGTTTTTACTGACTAATTTTTTTTTTTTTACCTAAACCTAATCTACCGGGACCTACTCTGCTATATAGTAATAAGGCACTGCGTAAACCCAATTTAGATCTAACTTTTGAGACATTGGTTGAATGGTGAAGTTTAACGCCACGCTTAATGTATATAAGAAGTAAATTAAACTAATACAATTGACAAATGCAAAAAATTTATAAATATTTATTTATTTAATTAAAATAAATATTTATTTATTTAGAAGGAAATCTAGAATTAGGTGGAAAAAGGGGAACGAAGTGTCTTAACAGTAGGTTCCCTCTGCCTACTTTTTATGTGCAGTATACAGCGTAAAGCTAAAAAGTAAATAAATGAAGTCTATTACTCAAGGTGATATTATTAAAGAAAGCATTAATTATTTTAAGAGATATAAAGAGGGAGAGACATAAGTAGCTCACTATTGTTTAACATTTTAAAAAAATCCAAAATGAAACATATTGCTGTATATAACAATTTAGTGCATATACAGGCTATAGCTCGCAGCTGGCAGGTCAATTTGTATGCTAAGCGTCTACGTCACGTCCATATTGTACCTTGCGTGGAGTTTGTAAATCACTTATTGTAGGTAGCTATTAAAAAGTTGTATTCATTCAATTATCTTTTGTATAATCTAAAATTAGCTTATTAATTACTATTATTATTTATTTTGCTTCACGCTGTATCCCGCACATTGCAGGGAAGGCTTTAGGAACCTAGAGTTGAGACACTCCATTCCCATTAAAAGAATTCCGTTCCCCACTTTCTGCTGACTTATCGAGGCATTGCGTTAAGGGTCGGACATAGAAAGAAAATAACTGGTTATATATTATGTTACCATTTTCGATTTTCCATTCTCCCTATTTCTTTTATTTTTTTTTATTATTATAATTTTTTCTATGAAACATAATCATTAAATCGTGTAGTATATGGTAGTAAAATTTTCTTATAAAATAAGGACTTTCAACCTGTAAAAGCTTACTAATGACATAAAGTATTCCACAGAACCATTAGTCGTAAGTAATTTACCAAACGCCCACGCAACCGCAGCTTGGTTGTCAATTTGTATGCTAAACAAGTGACGTCACGTCCACGTCGACAGCACTACGGAACAGCTTGTAAATCACCTATTGTTGAGGAAACTGGTTGGTTTTGGTATTTATATTTGTATGTATGTTTGTGCCTTAAATGTAACTTCTAATTTGGAAGTATAATTATTGCGACGACATTGTTAAATTTATTATTTCATTTGTAGTTAACATGATAGGTAGAGAGAACCTAGAGCCAGTAACCGTAACGAAACTCAACGCCGCGCGTTGCCTGACCGGAGCGGGGAACGGGGCAGTGCATTTAGACTTTATTTAGCATTGCTACACATAATAAAATAAATTCTTTATTAGTAAGAGAAAACACACTAAAAAGCTCAGTATTTCTTCTACAAAACGAATAAAAACCAGTTCACAAAATAAAAAGTAATTCGTGAAACGACCCTAAAAATCGTAAATCCTATTTGTAGTCTCCGTGTCGTAGCCGTTACGTTGTAAGTGACCGTTATCGCGATCGTCAACTTTTGTCCGAATTTTTTACGACCCACGCCCATAGTTACCAGATCGTGACAATAACAAATAAAATACAAATATATGTATATAGAATTTAATGAGCCTTCATTGTTAGTTGACCCCTGAACTATTTAAGCTTATATGTATTATTGAAGTTATCGTAACTCCGAAAATGTATGGATGTCCATGTCTGAAAAATAACTAAACCGATTTTAACGTAACTTAGACTGTTGCCTTAATTGGAATATATCTGATTTAAATCTACAAATATCATGTCAATATTATTTTTGGCTTGTGGGAAATTTGTGGAGAAACATACAAACAAATATTGACGTGCTTAGAAGTGCAAATAGATCATAATACTTAAATATTATTTAAATCCATACTTAAATATTATTTAAATCCATACATACAGAGTAAATACATATCAAACTGATAACCTTCTTTTTTCAATTGGTTAAATAAATATAAAAAAGTTTGTACTATATAATAAGGAAACACATAAGTACAGTCGTGCTCTCATCTCACTACCGGACAAACATAAATATTTTAGCGCACGTAAAATATGTATTTTCGTGCATAAAGTAAACGACAAATCTTCTTTTATGATTAGCTTAGCGGTTATTTTATTTATTTTCTTCTATAAACTTGAACTGCTTTTTCCATAAAAAAACTAACATAACTGACTAACTTACTCCTGAGTTTTTGTAGATTTTCAGAAAGATATTATATTATTTTATAGCTTTTAATTGAGTAGCTCAATTAATGTAGATAAATAGACACATTTAGATTTAAGTAATAATAGTTTTTTTTTTGTCGTAATTATAATAACAATAATTTTACGTGACAACATAATAAAAAACCATTGATGAAAAATTACTTGCTTTTATGAATTGAAGTGAGTATTATAATTATAAATAATTAACATTCATTTCCACTCGTTAATTCAAATATTTTCTTACTTCAATTATACAGATTAATTACAAGAAACAGTATGCTATTTAATTACAAGTAACAATGAATGTATAGATGCGTCACGATGCGTATAGAGGCCGATCGTTCCTCTCCGTCGCAGTTCTGCGTTCACCTGCAGCCATCGGTTCCCTAGTTACGGAGCACTGGTCTGTCGGTCATTGAAAACGCAAAATATGAAAAACGAGGTAACCACATCCTAAAAAAATATGTTTCATCTTTTACATATTAAAAGAATATATTTTATTATACAATGTAATAAAAACACACATCAAAGAAGTTAACAGGAAGAACATGCGAGCGTTATTGCTGGGAGCAATCTCTGCCTCAGCTTTAAATGTTTGAGTTATATTATAAGATATGTTTATGGTACAAGGTACTTTATAAAATCTTGTTTACCTTCTTTTAACTTGAAGCTGTATCCTGCATATAGCAGATGAAACTTAGTGTTAAGACACTCCGTTTTCGGGACATTAGTTGTTGAGCAGCAAAATTTCTGTTTAAAATAATATTTATAAAAAACACTTTACAAAACAACTTTTCTTCTTTCTCTACATTAGATCTACAATGGTTGCATAGCGACCTCCTTGTATAAACACCCTAGCTCTATACCTACCACACGAACTCAAAAGTCTCCTAAGTAATTATATGAAATGAATTCCATTAGGGACAAGTTCATTAACTAATAGTACGAAAACGTACAAACGTATTAGCAAAATGCAGCAGTCACGTGTTAACGCAATTAGTCTCATTGACTAAGTCGAACAGTGTTTGCAACTAAATTGCTGAATTTTGTCAATTTTGGTCGGTCGTGGCGCAGTAGGTCAATGTTTAACGAAAAATGGTGATATTTAAACTGTCTTCCTTTCTTCCCACTGATAGATAAATTGCGATGCAATATCTCGAGTGTTTTAACATTAATTGCCCTTTGCTCACTTCGCGGGAAAAACCGTGTAATTGAAAAAAAAACTTGGCTTGCTTCATGTTCTGTCTTTTCATAATGGTTCCGAGTTAGATTATATATTGGTTTAAAATTTATGAGGTCATTTAATTTGTGCAGCGGTGTGATTGATGTTTAAAACTCATGCTATTAATGCTTGGGTATTTTAAAAATCTATTTATATGCATATATAGTATAGTATATTTTTATAAAAACTTATATAGAAAAATGTTTGAAAATAATCAAAACTTTTAGATATAAGCACAAGCTAGACACTAGTCCCAACTAAGCAGATATTTCTTAAAAACAAATTATTAACTTCACATTATATCTTGCTTACAGAAGGTTAGCCTGAGGGCATCAAATATTATATCGCTCCATTCCCCATAATGTTCAAGACGTTGCATATTTAGTGGCGGAACTTAACGCCGAAAAAAAAGCATCCATATTAGAATCACATAAATCCATTTGGACTTTAACAACCAACTGGCTTAGTAGCCACGCTAGTTCAGTAGGGCAGTAATTACGCGATTGTCCATATCATACTGAAACGCCCAATTCAGCTTGATGACTTTTTTACGAGTTTTGCACTCGACGTAATTTACGAGGCAGTAAACCGCAGCTCTGATAACAATGTACGGGCTATCTGTCCCCGGGCCAACTGATGTACGGCCGCACTTATGTACAAGAGTATATACATATATGTAAAGTTATGAGTATTAAAACTAATATTTTCATATAGCTATATATGGCTTCACACTATGCACTAATATTTTTTTCCGCACGTAAGTAGTAACCAGGAAACCCATTGTTAATACCCTCGGTTCCCATTAATATATGAATAAAAACTTATTTTTAGATTTTTATACCTAAAGGAACTTCGCCTCCTCTGTAGTCGACCCCCGGAGTTCCTTAATTAAAAACATCAAAAAGAGTTGTAGATAATACAATTTCTAGAAGAAACCATCATATATTACAAACCATACTTTTTACTAGAAAAAACTATTCTTACGAAAAAAAGTGATAAATAGCTCGAAATGGCGTTCCTTCTCGACCTTGTAGAAAAGAAATTACTTTATTTTCCTCCGAACAGAATTTGCGAAGCGATTGATCACGTTCTGCAGCGATTCTTCAGGTCGGAATAATTTAGCTTTTTCTACGGAATTATTAGAAAAGTATTGTTTATTTATATACTTATGTTTTGTACATTCCTTACCTTACAGAAATACAGATTAGCTTGTTATACATATACGAGTGTGATGTAACTTTGGTAGAAATCGCGACGCAGTGGAAGCGTATGGCAGCAAACGTTGTAAAATTAATTATTTTCATTTTCCTATTCTAATAGGGGCGTTGGGTTTTACCACTCAACACACAATGTCTCGAATTCGGATGGGAAACCAAAACAAATGTCCTGATATGGAATAAGATATCTATCTACCTGCTGTATGCAGAACAAAGTTAAATAAAATAAATTTACTCTTAAATAAAATTTGAACCAGCAACTATCGCGTTCGATGGCTAACATCTTTACTACACTATTATTGCGACTTCGTTCTTTTGTTGATACGAAAGTAACAAGTAGACTTATTGTAACTTACTCCTATATGTTAATTATAAATTGTTGAATTTCCTCCAGGGCATATTATAACAGAATTGTTTATTGAACGTTAATATTTGCTTTTAATTCCACTAAAAGCTTTCGTGGAATAATACATTTATATATACTTTAGTTATATATATTTTATGTACGTATTTGTAATTATTATAATGAATAATGTATTTAGTACGAGCACATAAGTATAAATAACTAATTTTTAATTTTTTATAACGGTGTATCACGCAAAATTTATGTGTGGAATGACAATAATATAACGTTAATGTATCTCTAAGGTGTCATCCTTGAGACTGTCAAGGACCAGAGGCACAGTGTCTGACTGTAAATGAGACATTAGGAGAAATGAATACTTTTAATTTCCTGTAGTAACTCAACAAAGTGCCGTGTTGATACCGACAGTCATTACCCAATGTCTCGAAAATTGGTCAGAATTTGTGGAAACAGTTTTTACTTCCGTTCCCCACTTACCACCTAACTCCCGAGGCCGGGCGCTTAGAGTGGCGAAATAAGACTTTGCCTCCTCACCAGAACGAGGAAATGAAAATATTAAACATTCTCCTTGGTGGGAATCGAATCCATAATCGTCGTTTACAGTCACATAGTTATAACACTGGACTACTACGGCCTGTAATATATAAAATATATATAATTATGTAATTACTACATAAAAACATTCCCAACTCTCGTCGCTCTACGTCCCGGCGACTATATCAAACGTCATTGAATACAAAATTCCCAACTCCTGTCGTCTTACACAATTTGAAACTGAATACTAAGTGAGATAGGAAAACTTCTGGCATTTTACACGGTGGCGTGGCTCCAGCACAATAAACGTCGTGGCTGTACGTGTTCCCTAATGTATGGCTTAATATTCGAAACAAGTGCTGCCGCTTAAACTTTCGTTGGGGGAAGTAGTGTTGGTGTATTACCTTTTAGTTGGAGTGCTTGGTGGGTAATTATTGTGCGCTTTTTTTAGGTTCACTATGTATCCCGCATGTAGCGAGGTAGGCGGAGAGTACCCGGGAAGCTAGTGTAAAGTTTCCATAAAGACACTTATGGGAACTTAACACTAGCTTCCCTTGCTTTCCAGCTTGTTTTGAGCTTCCTTTGCTTTACAGCTTGTTTTGAGTTCCGAATAAAAAAAGCAGTAAACAGAAGGAACCTAATATAAAAACACTCCATTACTCCACTTTCCGCTCTATTTTCAACGACCACAAGTATCGCGTTTAAAGGCAGTTTTAGTTTAAAGTTACCTTTTGTTCCGTATAGCTAGACCATTTATATTTATTTATCGAACAAATTCCATATTTATACATTACACAAATTTTAAATTATTATAAAAATATTAAAATTTCTACCACGTTCCATAAAAAACCAACTCGCTTCCAAAGACAACGCTATCAAAATCCACAAACATACATACTATAAGAATATTTAAATTTCTGCAGAAACCAAACGGTGACGCTATCGGAGACGACGGTGAATTCGACATAACTTAATAAAGCACTTCTCGCGTTCGGAAGACGACGACGTATCTACGACCGAAAGGGTAGGAACAATATTCAAAAAAACTATGCATTCACTGAAGAGTTGAAATAGATTCATTCGTAAAATAGAATATATGTAAGTGGTTCTTATTTTGATAGTGTCAAAATACCCAGTTTCAGGAAACGGGAGTGCCTTGACACTATACACGTGTTAAGTGGTGGACTCAACGCCGCGTCGCACCTTTAACAAAATAATTGAAATTCTTATAATAATTATCAAATTAAAATTAAATAAAAAAATGATTTAAAGCAATTATCAAATTTTATTCAAAATTATAAGCTAATTAACACAAACCAAACAATTTCCTCGTTTTCAACAAACCATAATACGAGAACATGTACGAGTACGTACATGTCCTCGTATGGACCCTCCCAAGTGGGAATATAGAGCTAATTTGCATTAAGAGTACGAGAGAGCCTTGACAGATGCCTTTACCAACTATCTCTATCCTTAGTGGATAAGCGCATCCGGTCCTCGGTGTACGTCTGGCATATAGAATTTAAAGTTTCCAGCTTAAACTTCTTAAATTATGTATGAATGTTATATATGTACTTTATTAAAGGTTATTTTTGTGATATTAGAGGGAACCGAGTGTTCAGACACTTCGTTCTTCCTTTCCTAATAAATGTTGGAGACGTTGCGTGTTAAGTAGTAGGACTCGATGTCTTGTTACTATAGTAAGGAAATAAAAATAATTAATTTCCCCGAGTCAGAATAGCTGTATATTTTGAAAGTCTATAAATATACTTATAAACTTGTAGTTAATACGAATAAAATAAAACGGGCAAAGACAGCAGATAGCTCTAGTATACCATTGAAAACTCAATTCAGACGCTACAGTGTGGAACTAGCATTATTTTCGCAGGTATTGTTGTCCCAATAGATTGTCTTTGCTTCACAATTTATAACACCGGGAGAAAAATGTAAAATCTTTTGTATCGGAAAATGTATATTTCGTATTTTTAAAACAAAATGTTAATTCTGTTACGGTGAATGTCGGAGCAAATGTGTATTTGTGTTTTTGCTAGAATATTGTAGGGAATTATTATTTATTTGCGTTGTGACAGCAGCGACACAGCGTCTGACTAAACGTCGACGCTGTGGGTTCGATTCCCACACAAAGTTTTGTCTATTTTCCTCGCGCTGATAAAACAAAGCGTGTGGTTGAGATCGACACGCAAAATGAGAAACGGAGTGTCTTAACACTAAGTTCGAAAGAAATAGGTAGAAATGCCTATCACGCTATATGCGGGATACAGCGTAAGAAAAGACAAAAGAATCTTAAAATATAAAACAATTGCTGAGTCCATTGAGCCAGAATGACGAGACAGCCGAAAGTAATTTTGTTCGTAAATTGTCCGTTGTCAGGTGACGGATACGTATCAAGTTTTGTCTCCGTTACTTGCTTTATGAAATGTTATTTACATTTTATTTTAGAGAACTCATCTCGTATTAAATTACGAATTATGGTACTATCACTTCTTCGTGGAATCGTTTTTCATTATGAAACATGGACTTAACTTGTTCTTAGACTTGGGAGTTTCGTATTTTTTGGTAAAACGAGCCTAACTCTGGTTTGTGATTGGTGGGTCTGCTTCAATTGTTAAACCAGGAAATAAGTGTGGATATTTGTGAAAGTGAAGTGTAAATAAATATAAATTTTCGATCACTCCCTACCAAAAAATATCCCTTCTATGTACAAAGTGACAAGTATTTTTCTACTTAGAGTCATAGCAACTAATTTTACCGTCTTCTAATTAAGCTAAATACCAACAATATCAGTTACGCTAACTTGAAAAGGTACGGTTAGTACACTACTAGGTAAGGTTAATACACTCCGTTCCCTATTTTCCACGCAATTTCGAGTATTGAGTATTCATTTTGTATTGAGCAGCAGAACCTAACGCCGCGCGTTGTTAAGGCCCCGTGCCAAATAAAATATTAATGATAATTCCTTTGCAGACTTAAAAAGTAAAATCTCAAAAGTATAAGCCAAGCAACTACAGAAAGACAATACAAACACAATACACGACGCCAGGTATAATCAACAAACTCATTTTGCTCTACCAATTAGCAGTACATTCGTTTATTAATTCAATTTTTAGCAAGGCACCTTTATAAAATACCACCACGGCCATACTTCATTTCGTTTATTTAATTTTTATGCGCCGCCGTAGGTTCCGTAGGTACCTTTTTGCCTGGGCTGCACAGCGCGGTGTCTGGCTCACCTATAGTTGGTTGTTTTCTTTTTTTCATCTTTCCCGGGATTATTATTTTTTCCCCGTCTACTTTGTCTTTGGATTCCCGCGGGATAGCCGGATAACATCGCTATGAATTAGCGATGAAGAAATATGTATATTCTTTTAGTAACCAAGTTGCGGTTTTTTATTAATTGTCTCTGAGCAGAGGTGGTTTTTTTTTAATTATCTATTATTAATTGTAATTAATTAGTTGTTAATTGTTATACTACGATGTTTGATTTTCGCGATCTGTACACATTTTAAACGAAAATCTTTAACAAAGGTAATTGTATCATAGATTTCTGGAACCCCACATTCCAATATTTCGCAGTAGTCCGCTGTGACCGGGCAGACTGCGGTAACATTGGTCATCAGACTGCGATATCAGTTGGCATAATTATTATAGAAAAGAAGGTCACGATGTATCCGGCGTGTAGCAGGGTAAGCAGAGAGAGCATTGTGTTAAAACACTCCGCTCCCCATTTTCCGCCGACATACATAGACATTGCGTGTTGAGTAGCGGAAATCAACGCCGCGATTTCCCATGCTTTTCCTGGTTAAAGTATATCATTTAAAATTATTGCCATTCTTTTCAAGTACAGAATAAAACACTTTTTTTTCATTATGTAAAGTAGTCACAATCCAACTATATAACCTTTAGTTAACGTTATAAATATTCCTGTTAAAATTTCTTCTTAGAAAATATATGAAAAGAGCTCTAAAATACTGCTAACACACCTTTTATAATAAAAGTGTAAGCTCATTTTAAACGCGTCCATATTTATATACTGTAATAACGTGAGTTTATTTATATAGAACTCATGTTATACGCTATAACTTGTTTTTTTTTTTACCTTCACAGTGTATCCCGCAATAGCGTAGTAGGTAAAGGGTTCCTGGGAACCTAGTGGTAAGTCTCCATTCTCATTAAAACGTTTCTGTACCCTATTTTCCGCGGAATTCTAAAGACAATCCGTCTGGAGTAAAGAGATGAAATTATTAAATATTTCATTTCCCCTAGTGAGAATCGAATCCAATACCTTTCGTATTTATACTCGCACGGGTGTGCAGATGCGCAACTGGCCTGTACGCGACTCGAGTGATAAACTTAGAAAGTTGAAATTTGGAAGATATAATAGAAAGGTAGGGAAGCACCCAAAACGCTATCTTCCACTTTACATCTTAAAATCCACTATGGCTATGTTATTAATGAACAGAATAGTAATAGTATTATTGAAATAATACGGCAACTGAACGAGCACAGCACTCGCATAGTTAACGAAGCTTATTTGTGCCCTACTAATGTTACTTGCATTCGTTTGTTATAACTTAAACGTTTCTTTATGATTTTACTTTTGTTTTAGTTTACGGTTTATGATTAATTATTTTTTTTCTTAGTAATTGGGATTCTGAATGAGAAAGAATAAACTTTTAATATATAAGTTTTTAGTCTTCATATAGTGGACATTAAAAATGCATTTAAAATTACAAATTTTTTTTCAATAATTCTACATGACAGGGCTATAAATATTCATACCCAACCCATGTTTATTTTACCAGGTGAAGCTTAAAACACTTCGTTTCACTTCTCACTTTCCGCCCAATCTTTGAGACAGCCAAATGAGTGGCATAATTCAAGGCTTCTTATTATTTAACTTATACATTAACCAAAGATGTTGTACTCATGTATAAACACCGATCCGCTACGATTTTATTAAAACTATAGTCTATAAGTGTAGAATAGAAAGTAGAAATGAAATTTCAATATAACATAATAATAATTATATTTAACCACTAAGAGATCACACACAAATAGTAAGAGCGCCCGCAAATTGCATCCCGACCGTTCGTTTGAGCTGGAACGGGAACGCCGGCGGTAACGTTATACCATTTTAGTGGCTAAATTAGACCTAAATGTGTACCTATAACAGACGTGCGCACGTTTATTTTGTACTTTGTAGTCATTATGGCATTGTTACAAGTGGTTCAGTGTTTGACTGGAAACAGGATGTTTGTGGGTTCAATTCCTACTTAGGTATATGATTATGTTTGTTATAATTTGCTTGATGTGGTAGACAAAGCATGACCTCCAAACCTTCTCCTCCGTTATTTTTCAAAAATTGTGCGGAAAATGGAAAAACGGAGTGTTAATACTAGCCTCTACCTACGATAAAAAACGAAAAGCTTTCTTTAGTTTTTTGTCTTAAAGATTGCCTACCGTGCTATATGTGGATAAAATTGTTTTGGTAAAGCTAAACAGTATATACGATTCTATTACAAATTAGAGTAAGCGTAGATTATATTATAATTTTATAAAAATACACTATCTATTTCTACTTTATAATATTAAGATTCCCAATTGTGTTGTTACAGAAGGGCACACTTAAGAAGTTGCCTGGAGAAGCTAAAGGACATGGTGCCCCTCGGCCCGGAAGCCTCAAGACACACCACATTAGGTTTATTAACGAAAGCGAAAAGGTTTATAAAGGTACGTATTGATACATCTACGAGCGTATTACGAGGTGTATTTACTCTTTGTACATTCTTTTAAGATACTCTGTAGATACGACAGTTTTGGGTACGATCCCCGCTTGGGGGAAATTATGATTCATATTTGATATTTTCATTTCTTCGCTCTGGTAACAAGACTAAAGGCGGCGTTGATTTCAACTACTGAACACGCAATATCTCAAAAATTGACGGAAAGGGAGAAATGTTATCACTAGGATCCCTCTGCCTACCCTGTTGTATGCGGATTACAGCGCGTAGTTTAAAAAATATACATTTTCAATTAATTTCTGCTGTTTTAGACATTTTTAGTTTTTTCTCAATAAAATACTTAAATAAATATTAATTATAATTAATATATAACGTCCTTTTACACATTATTCACCACAAAACAATAAAACCAGCAAAGGGTCTTCGTTAAAAAGACAATAATACCGTGAATTCGTCAACCATGGTCCCTTAATAGTTGTAAGAAAACGGCAAACAAAGCCCGCCAAAGGGTTCCTGCGCTTCCGGCCGGTGCCTTTCCGGTTAACCCCCTTCGTCCTTCCCTTACCCCTCTGTTACCCTCCTTCACCCCTCCCTTGCCTCCCCTCACCCCTGTTTTACCCCTTCCTTACCCTCCGTTACCTCCGAATGCTATTGGTTTCGCTTTATACGTTTGACATTTGGCTGATAGCAATTGAGTGAATGAATTTATTTACCAGTATAGAAATTATATTAATATTAATAGAAGTAATTTTGATATTTATAGAAGTACATATATTTATAATATAGATGAGGCCATCGTACCGCAGTGGGACATTGTTTATTTATAGATAGGACCAACGTCTTTTATGGGATCGATGAATTCAAGATATGAATTGTTTTTGTTTTGCCTTTCTGATGTAAATTATTATATTTAAATTAATTCCCATTAACGCGCAATGTTTCGAAAATTCTCCAAAAAGTGAGAAGTGTCTTAACATTATATTCAATCTGTCTATCCTAATCTGCGTCAAAATGAGTCAATCAGATTTTTGGAAATATATTCCATTATACAAAAGAAGTAATATTCTGCACAAAATTACCATAGTAACCTACTCATACATTCAATTTTAATCTAAAAAGACTATACTAATAACTTAAACACGCCATTGATTTGTGGAAAATTGGGAAATCATAAAAATGCGCCAGAAACGAAACGAAGAAGAGACGAAGAGAGAAAATGCTAGAATGTTTTTGACATGACAAACGAACGCTTCGTGCTCTATGATAGAAGGCACTTAGTTAGTCACTTTTTGAATGTCTTTTTAATGTCAATTGCAGATCTGTTAGTTCAGATTGTATGGCACGATACGTTAATTAACGTATACTTGAGATATAGAAATATAAAATATTTGTAGAATGCGATAGAGGCCATCTTGACACAGCCTGATAACAAGCAGCGTTAACTTATATTACTTTGTATGAAGATACTCCGTACCCTATTTCCAACCCAACTTTCAAAACATTGCGTGTATTGAAAGTTGGGTTGAAAGTAGGGAATGATAAAGTGCGGAGTTGAGTTCACTCAATGCCGCACTTTATCATTCCCCCGAGTGGCAATCGAACCCACAACCATTGCGTTTACAGCCTCTACAGTATGTACATTCATATATACAAAATATGAAACTAAATTATCAAGACCGTAATATTCAGTCATAAAGTCCCGTACAAAATAAACCGGGCAGAGGGAGTCTCCGGGATGAATGATGGCCGGACACAGGATACGGCGGCATTCGTCACCGCTTAGTAACACCAAATGGCCTACGCTAAGCTATACTATATAAAGCATTGTCGCACCTATAGCTCGAGTCCTTAGGTGGAATTTCCTGTAAACAATTTACGTTTTATAGGCCAGGTGTATTTCATATCTGTAGTGACTACAGTATATTTGTATGCGAGAACTCGTAAAGGTCAAATAAAGGACTTGTGTACGTAAAATGATCGTATGTTTATGCTTTACCTTAAAATTCGTTTATTTTGTTTGTACAATACGCATTTTTTCTAAGCCCGAATTCGAGACATTCTGTGTCTAGAATTCGGGAGGCATAACTGAAGTATATGTTGATAAAATATAAATTATATTTTATATGTACCTATTGGTACAGCGTGGCTGACTGTAAACGCGAGGGTTACAGTTTCGATTCCCACTCAGGGGAACGAATTATTTTATTTCTGCGATCTAGTAATAAAATAGATCACGACGTTGAGTTTCGTCACTCAATGACTCGAAAATTAGTCTGTAGTAGTTAGGGAACCGAGTTTCTTAAGTCTTAAGCTCTTCTGCCTATCCTTTCATATGTGCTACACAGGCTGAAGTTATAGTAGAATCATTTTCTTAACGAAACATAGTAATCTTCCATATCAATGCTACATATACTCAAATATAAATCAACAACGAACCATCCTAATGAGTTAACAAACGGCCAAGTTTAGACAAATCGGGCAACCAATCTTAAATTAAATGAAACCGCAGTTCCGACTTACCTGGTCGCGTTCGCCAAGTTTACCGGGGCTCTCGTACCTCGATCATTTCAATTATTCTCAAGAGTTACTTGGTAGTAGCTCAGCCGTTGATATAATCCTTTACTTGGATTAAAATAAATAGTCTAACAAGCTTATTATCGATTTCGGTGAAAAATGGGGAACGGAAGTGTCTCAATGGGAACGGGTTGTCTTAGGACTAGGTTCCCACGTTTCCGCTATGCGTGAAGCGTGAAGCTAATAAAAGAAATAGTATAACTAGCTTGTTATTTATTATTTTGTTTTAGTTACTTATGTTAAATTTGCGTGAGATAAAATTATAGACATAAAAAAGGAAAGACAAACCTAAAAGAAATATTCTATAAATAGTTAATAAATATTTTATGTCCCATGTACTATATTTTTATGCTATACAAAATAGATAAGAAGGAGGCCTTATCGGGTATTACTAGTCTATTCATTCATTTACTGTATCTCTTGAGCATCGGGGCGCAGCGGGACAGCGTCTGTCTGTAAGCGTTACGTTTGTGGGTTCGATTCTCACTCGGGAAAATAAAATATTATCATTTTTTCTCTCTAGCATTAGAAAGTCTAAAATAGAAAGTGAAGAACAGTGTCTTCACACTTATTTCTCTCTGGCTATCCCGCGAAACTGGAAGAAACGTGAAGCCGCATTAGTCTATTTACTATATCCAATAATATAGTCGGTAACGTAACATATTTATTCTTCCATTAAAAGCTCTATAATCACAATGAATAAACAAAGCTAACGTTGAAAAAAATATTCATTACACATAATATCCATTTGACAGGGGGTAGAAAATCATAACCATTGGGGGTTGGTCGTAATTAGAAAACTGTGTTTATCGAACCCGCTACCCCCGAGAGGAGTGACCTTTCGATCGTAGGGCTGAATTAAAGCTTATTTAAACATTTTTATGAAATACAATATTCCATTTCATTTATACAATAAAATAAATATTGTTTTAATATTTTAATTGATGTAGATTTTTTTCGACATACAGCAGGGTAGGCAGAGAGAACATAATGTTAATACACTCCGTTCATCATGATAATTTGAAAAAAAGTTACCTCAGTAGGATAAAGTGGATAGGCGATGTTATCGATTTTATGAAACTCCTGAATTGTAAGTTATCCTTGTTAAGATAACTTATATCTATCTACCTAGAACATCTTTCACGCCTTTCCACTTAACCGCTTAGCTATCACGCAAACAGATATTACTAATGGAACTCACGAATAGTTGTCGGTTACAAAATATACGTATTTTAAATTAAATTTTGATCTATTTACTTTTTTAGCTTCATGCTGTATCCCGCACATAAAGGGATTGACAAAGGGAACTTGGGAACGTAGTGCTAAGGTTACGTTACCGTAATAACATTGTAGGTTCTATTACCGCTCGAGGGAATAAGATATTTAATACATCCATTTCCTCACTCTGGTAAAGACCACTCAATACGCAATGCCTCCAGGATTCTTTTGAAGTGCCTTAATGGGAACGAAGTGTCTTAACTTTGTGTCCTCTGCCTACAGACCTACTGCCTTATACAGCGTAAAGCTAAGGTGAGATGATATACCTACATGTACAAAAACAATTATCAATTATACTACTGAGTAGCAACGTTAATGCTCAAGCACATTTACAAATCAGTTTAAAAAGGTGGTAAAAAGAGACTTTTATAGGCCATCATTACCATTTTTCCAGAAGGAATAGCGTGGTGGCGTCGCGTGCGAGAGTAGATTACACCTGATTGATAGCTCCCCGTGTTACACTACAGAAAAATATTTAAAACTCAATTATTATGTACCTATGTATAAGATGCGTTTATTATTTTTTTTTTATAAAAAATATATTATTTTTCATTGTATTTTACAATAAAAAAATAATTGATTGAAAACCATAATTTAGTTTTTGTACATTTAGGTGTTGTATAATATGCTAGGTCAGTTTAGCACACTAGAAGTGGAAACATGCCTGGTTAAGATTTTTTTGCCTTCACGCTGTATCCCTGTTCACATAGCATGGCAGAGAGAACCTGGGGACCTAGCGTTCATTAAGACACTTCCGTTTCCCACTAACTTTTTGTGTAAATATATAATTATAAAGTACGGCATTGAGTTCCATCACTTAACACATGACGTCTCAAATTCACGAAGAAAGTGGAGAGCGAAATATCTTGAAGCTAGGTCCTTTTTGCCTACCTTTCGCTTTGGATATAACACAGCCGGAGTAAACAATCCCGTTCTCTTTAAAAAGTTTTAAAAATTGTAATAAACTTATGATCATAAATGTGCCACTTCAAAAATTGTATTACAGTACAAGGAGCCCCCAGGGCGTTATTTGAACTTATAAACATCTCATTCCACCATTCCTATTACTACTACACCTATATACACGATATCTTTTAATCTGAAAGGGGTCAAAATAACCAAATATAAACATTAACGTCAATATATAATTAAGTCCAATTAAATTCCTAGGAAAAAAAGCAATTATTTAAATAGACAGTAAGTAATTTTCTTTATAATACCAAATATAATTCCATTTGAGAGCGTGTTTATACTCAATAAAATTATAATAATGGATTCCGTACCTGAAAAACTAGTAAAAGAACCCTCGATGTATGTACATCTGTGTTTTGTGTTAATGTTGTAATATGATGTGAGAGGGTGGCTTAGGGAATCTACCCCTAAACGGGCTTGTCCACCTCGTGTGACACAAACGGTGTAGATAACTGGGTGATAAATAACTTCTTTGGGTTATAATTATAGTTATTTTGTTATTTTTATAGTTTCACACTACTCTATATTTAACAGAACAGGCAATGCCTATATAATTCAGCGGAAAATGAGGAACAGACGGGAGACGTAGGGAGTGTTTTATCACTGTCCCTACCTGCCTACTGCCTCCAACAATTTAATAAAAAAATACCTACAAATAAAAGGCTTTTTGTTTCAAAATTACAAAAAAAATATTACTATGAATCATGAAATATAACATTATTATTTCACGTCCTAATATTGTTTCAAAGTAATTTCTTATAGTAACAAGTAAGAATAACGATTACCTAACATTCGAGAAAGTAATTACCAAAAAAAGCAAGAAAATATAGGCTATTAACCTAAGGCTAGACGGCGAGGGTCATCTTACATTGTAGGTAACTATATTTCAAGCAGACAGGCGCTTAGTGGAAGGAACTTGTTCATATAGATACATTTATAATATAGCTACGTGTTTTCATTTCGTAGACAAAAATGAATTATATTAAAATAAGTTTGTTTATTTTTATATTATATTAAAATATATATCTTTTTTATATGTTAAAATATATTAACTTATCAAAAATATCGTATCGTAACGGCGGACGGAGTTATAAACGTAAAATTTTTGACTTAAAATATTTTGAACCTACAATCACTGGCAAAACAACCACGACCACTGTGCTGGATCTGGATCCAATGAATAATTATTAACTAACCGTCTTTATCTACAGCAAGTTAAAGTCAGATAGACCCCCTATCTGATGGATCATTAGCCAACTAATTCGGACTATCGCTCTACTTTACCCCTCTATTTTGCATATTGACTACAGTAAAAATAAGAGTATTTTACCAGTAATGTTTGGTGACTCCGTGTGATATTTAATAATAAATTGCTCCATTCTTAAAAATCGAATTATTCTACATTCAATTATATAATTACAAGTACTTTTGAATCTTCAAGTTTCATAAAAATGTCAGTAGTGTCAGTCCTATAGCAAAAACCCATGCTCGAAGACAGATTCTAATTAGAAGGAATATAATTGGTCGTCCCGTCTAGGCTGGCGGCACAGCGTCTGACTGTAAATGCGATTATCGGTTCCCGTATAGTTGTGGGTTTGATTCCCACTCGGAGGAATGATCTTTTTTCATTTCGTCACGCTGGTCAGGTCACACTTGACACGCATTGAACGAAGTATTTAACCTTAACCTTAGGTTCCCTCTGCCTACCCTGCTTTATGCGAGGAACAACATAAAGAAATATTCTTCCAACTAATAGAATGTACCTAAATTCGTAAAAGATACAAAAAATAGATAAAGAAATGTATAAAAAGAACATAAATAATAGTACATTTATTTCCACTGTGACATAAAGAAATGCTCGGTTGATTTTACCTTAAATTATATTCATCTGATACTCTATTTTTGCGCTTTATATCTTGTATCGAGGTCCAATTTATTCATAGCTTGATATATCTGTGTAGGCATGTCATTAGTGAGATACTTATACATTATATTTATATGTCAAAATAAAAAATAAAATAAATAAGCTTTACGCTGTATCTCGGACACAGGTAGGAAGAGGAAACATAGTGATAAGACACTCCTTTCCTCACTTTCCGACGATTTTTTCAAGGCATTGCGTGTTGAGTGACGGTACTCGATACTTCGGGATCGGCTTTTGCTTCAGTGCCAGAGCGAAGCAGTGAAAATATGAATAAATAATAATTCCTTCTCTCGGGTGAGGATCGAACCCATAACCGCGTTACAGTCACACCCCTGTGCCCCCGCGCCACGACGGCCACACGCCACGTAAGATGATATATCTACTTTTCTTTCTTGTTCCCGCTGGAATTTCGAATTTTTCCGACGATAGAGAATTTGCCCATCAAAACATATAAAATGTAAAAGCAAAACTCTCCCGAAACAAGCCACCACGCTAGACTAATGAGATATTCCCGGCATAGGTGCGATTTCAGCTGAAATTCAATATGTCACCGGATAGGATATGCTGGTCTAATTGAACGCGACGTCCCCCGGATGCAAGTTTACCATTCGTATCGAATTGTCAGCTTGTAGTAAAATCAAATGGATGGACTGTATGTACAAACTGCATTTTTATATGTATTTTTTATTACGTACATATGTATCTATATTTTAGACTACATTGATATATAAATATATTGGTCCGCCATATTGGATTTAGAATGACGTCACACACTTTATCGTGCATTGAAATTTTAGCGCAGTCGGTTAAAGATCCTCAACATTGAGTTCAAAGATTCCACCCGAACATACATACATACATATCTTGCAAGTTATAAGCTTTTAAAAAGTCTGAAGTCGATCTTGAGCCTTCTCAAGATCGATCTCAAAAAGTGAGAGCGATTGATAGGATTTATAGGTTAAGTTCTTTACCTTAGTAAAGCAACAACTTACTTTTTATCTTTATAAACAGAATATATCCAGAAAAATAAAGAAAAAGATAATAAAAGTACTTTTAGTTCTGTACTTTTAGTACTGCAGAGACTCGTCGCCAGATTTACCAGTCTAATTAGCGGCTGAATGCACTAACTCTGTTTTGATTCTACGTGATTATGTTACTTTGAATACAGCGTTATACGAGTATAGGGCGGTATAGTTCGAGCATTTAGGTCGTATTTGACAGAATGCAATGGTTATGGGTTCCCATATTACTTTGTATATGACAACTTCAAAAATACAAAATTTTTCTATTTGTACGCGTTCCTACTTTTGAGATTAGAGCGTTACTATCAAACAAATGAGAGAGTTGAGATCCGCCATTCAACACGTAATGCCTCCATAAATTGGCGGAAAATGGGGAACGGAGTGTCTTAACATTAAATTCTCTCTGCCTACACTGCTGTGTGCGGGATACAGCGTGAAGCTAACAAAAAAAATCAGGCGAATGACGAGCGAGCTTACCGGATTCCCAACATCGACGTATCGTCGACGTCAATAAAGATTACTGTATGTAAAATACATACATATTTATATAAATATATAATTTATTCTGCATATACATTTAGAATATGTAGAATATTATATAAAGCTTTCACTCGAAAGCTCTATTGGTTTTATATTGTTTTACAGAAGGAACAGTTTAAATATTCAGATGAAGAGCTGATAAATGTGAAGGTAGTAGCTTCAAATTTCAATTATATTATAACATCTTTGTAAAATTATTTTTCACTTTTTAGTTCGTTGTTAGAAGTCGGTTTTTCTTTTTGTTAAAAATTAATTTATTTTACGATTTTAAGTGATGGGTCGATCCTAAAATGATGCTTCTTAAACGAGTGGTGATGGCGGTGGTAGTGGTTGTCAACGAGTGGTTGTGGTTGTCCTATGTAAAACTTCATTTAATTAGGTATTATTTTTGTGCAAATTTACATTTTGCTATATTGACAAGATCATACATAAAAAATATTTGGGCGAATTGAGAATCTCCCTTTTTTTAAGTTGGTTGAAAATGAGAACATCCTCTTTTTTGAGGTTCGTTGAAAAGAAATGCAACGATCAGGAATCTCACTTCTGACATCAATTTAAAAAGTTATTGCTTGTAACTATTACAGTATAATCAATTTTTTACCAAAAAAAACAAACTTTATCAATTTCCACCGGATTCCATTAACGGAACCTAACCAAACTTTCACCAAATTATCCTTGAAGTGTATCCTTTCAAATAAAAAAAAATCATCAAAATCGGTTTGCGCGACATTGAGTTATTCTTCTATTTTTCGCACATATACCTAATGCAAACTTAAGACTTATGTGATTTTCTCATAGATACCATTGTCAGACATGGACCAAAAAAAATGAGACCATTCAGGAAGCTTCACCTTTCAAACAAAAAAAAAATTCGAAATCAGTTCACCCAGTCAAAAGTTATGAGGTAACAAACATTAAAAAAAAAATACAGTCGAATTGATAACCTCCTTTTCTTACAGAAGTCGCTTAAAAAAGCAACATTACCCGACTGATAATCAAAGTCACAACGATCACGATTACAAACACTATACTTTACGCTTCAATTATTAATTTACTTTATTATTCTTATGAAATGTACACCCACCTTCTGTCTAGACGACAGGAATTGATTTCTTCTATTAATTACAGTACTTAGTATACTTTCTTCTGGATCCTACGCTTTCATTAGCTAAGCTCAGGCATAATTGACCCCCAGGACCCACTCGCTATACGAGCGACGATAAATATCATCCTGTTCTAATTACTGCGAGGACGAACAATATTTCAATGACACGCTCGGTGTAATATTTCTTCATTTTTCTAGATTTATACCCGTATGCTCGTTTCTGTATATGTTGGCGTCTAAGAGATAGTATATGTAATGCTGGGTTCATATATGACGTAATGTTTTTTTATCGTTTTATGCGTGTTCCTTATATAGCAAAGTAAGTAAAGCCGTAATATTGAGAAAGTTTTTTAGCTTCACGTTGTATCCCGCACCAAGCAAGAAAAGCTGAGGGAACCTAGGAACCTAGTGTCCTAGCTTCCTTTCTCAATTTTCCGCCAAAATCTCTAGTCTAGAATCACAAACAAAATAAAAGTTTTATTTTAAATAGTTCAATGAAAAATATAAATATTTTTCCACTACAGTTCACTTTTAAGTAATTAATTATATATACAATAGTGGACCCGAACGAACGCCCGCTTGAACTTTACGAATATTTATTAAATATATTTATGAAAATATTTTCAGTTTTCAATAGAGAGATGTAGAGATTAAACAAATACTAAAAAACTTATGTACGATTCCGACTCGCACCTGGCTGGGTTTTGATACTTGCCTTCCTATCGATTCTAGCAATTATTTTACGATAGACATCACTATCAAAATACTATCATCTTTCAATTAAATCTAAAGTAGTTATCTAAAGTGTAATAAACAGTAGGTACAGAGTTAACTTTACGATGTACGTAGATAGTGAGTCAGGATTTATGAGGACCGAGAACATAATAAATTTTGAATCCACAGCTCGTTACCAGAAGCGAGAATTGGCTCAGTGTTGATACTAAGAATAATTGTTAATGACTATGTTGACAATTGCATTAATAGATAATATTTGCTTGATAAGCTTCACTCTGTATCCCGCATATAGCAGGATAAGTAGAGGGATCTACAGGTAACGTGAGTTCCTTAATTTCCGTATAATTTTCAAGACATTGCGTGTTGTGACCTCCACACTTGCTGCTACATCAAGGCAGGAAAAATAATTCACTCCCCGGATTGGGATCGAACCCACAATCGTCGCGTTAACAATCAGACGCTATGCAACTGTACCACGTCGGTACAATATAGAGCTCTAAATAAATTATTTGAGAAAAATGTAAAGTTGAGAATAAAAGATTTACTATTGGAATTTTCATTTTGTAATTTTCACGGCAACGTCATAAGTAAAAAATGTTATTTCACTTGTATTTCTATTTCCATTATCCTTTGTGCGTTCCATACTAAATAATTTTTAGTTAAGCGCAAGCATAAATAAGCACGTTTTAACATTTATTTTATAACTCCAAAGTTTCGAAGAAAATATTTTATTTAATATAGCTTATATTTCATACGAGAGCTTTAGGCACTCGAGTTTCTCAGAAGAATATCTTCACTTTGTCACTTTGTATGTCATAGTTTAGAGATAGAATTTTACATGCATTTTATTTATAAACATATGTGATATTATATTATGGAAAATTTAAAGAATTTTGTTTTGTTTCATATAGTAAATTTATGTAAGTTGTAATACGCAACTTTGTTTTTAGTATTTAAAAAGAGAATGTCGGTTTTCCCGTTCTTGTACGATTAGATTTCGAGAAATCCTAAATATCTTTTCTTAGTTTTTCCTTACAATCCCTAACCTACCAAATGTAATAACTTAACTTTGACTTTCTAACTCTAGGAATTTAGTCACTTAGTAACGAAAGAGTTTTATATAAGGATAGGCAGAGAGAACCTGGAGAACCTGGTGTTAAGACATTCCGTTCGTATTAAGACAATCCCCGTCATTGACCGAAATATATATAAAATGAAAATGATGAAAATAGTAAACATTCACCAACGTGGGGATCAAACCTCCAACAATCGCGTTTACAGTCACACGATTGCGCCTCTGCGCCAAGGAAAGGCCTCAAAGAAATCGTTATCGTTTTTATTTATCGTCGTTTAATCGATCTAAAATACATATTGCGAAAATTCTAAATTAATAACAAACAAATTCACAAGTGATCCTCCAACGTAAAATATACGAAAAACGTCTAAAACAAAATTAATAACATCTTCATAACAAAAAAAATACTGTAATGAATGAAATTAAGCAATAATATAATTTATTACAGCATCGCCATTGCTAGCTAAGCTTAGAGTCGGCGCGATGTTTTCCCTTACATTTTTCCCCTGTACAATTTTATTATCTGTGAAGTATCCTCTCCAAGTTTTAAGTAACGAATAATAGAATTTGAAGAAGCGATAAAAACAAACAACTTTGGGAATCCCTACGAATGTTGTTTTTTTTTGTAAGATTAGTTAGTGAGTTTTTAACGATGGAACTTCTTTTTTTATGGCGAAATTATAAAACTAGGTATGAAGAATAAAAAAGTCGTCAAAAGATATTGTTGAGGTTGACGAATCGTGGGGTGGGGCTTTATTTTCTTTTGAATATACCTCAAGTTATACAAAGAGGCCATTGCAGTGGTACGGCGTCTAATTGCCAATGTTTTGGTTATGGGTTTGGTTCCCATTCGAGGGAATGAATTATTCTGAGTTTTCCGCTCTGCTAAGACAAAGTAGGTCCTAAATACGGGTGGGAAGTGAGTGATGAACGTAATGTCAAGACAGTAATTTCCCTCTACCCTTCCGTTAGCGCGAAAAATCGTGAAGTTAGAAACAAAAATCCACGTGTAATCCATGTAATTTATCTCTTTACTTCTTATTAGGATTATTTAAGAGGCCATTGTAACGTAGCGGCACAGCGACGTTTGTTGATACGATTCCTACTCGCGGAAGTAATGATTTTGATTTTCTCGCTTTGGCCAAGACCAAAGACAGCGTTGAGTTCCGTCACTCCATGTCGCGATAATTGGTCGAAAAATGGACCACGGAGTGTCTTAAAATTAAATTTCTCTGCGTATCCCGCTATATGAGGGATAGAGCGTAAAGCTAGAAAAAATAATGCTTTAATAGAGATCAACGGTTTTCCACTTTATATTTTTTTTAAATGAGCGGATTTCAGTGCAGTTATTAGATTACGCGCGCGGCTCTGCTCGCACGGAAATGTAATCGTATTGACGCGCCGCGCCGCACTGCCTGACACAACTCGATATTTCATAGTTTTCACCTCAATTCACTTTTTTATGGTATATTGGCTCGCGTTACCTGCTATTTACGGAATATTGTATTTTTTATTATTTAGATATACATTTTTTTAACCTCACACTGTATCGCGCACATAGCGGGGTAGTTAAAAGGAGTCTGGGAACCTAATCTTAAGACACTTCCGTTCCCTACTTTCCAACAAATTGTTGAGTGGTGGAACTCTTCTCAACTGGTAATTTAGAATTAATTAATTTCCTCGAATGGAACCCAACCCAATCAAATACGGTCCCACTGTACCACGATGGGTTAAAATCATTACAAAAAAATATATAATATATCACATTGAGGTCGTCAGCGTGACGCAGGAGGATCAGTGTCTTTTAGTAAACGCGACGAATATGGATTCGATTTCCACTTATGGCTATCATTATTTAACTATAGTTAATCTATTTGGATTTCACTGCTCCAATAGACGAAGGCGGCATTGAATGTCTCGAAAATTCAGCAAAAAGTTAGTAAAACATTCCTTAGATTCACTCTACCTTAGATGTAATGTGGGAAAAAGCATGGAGCTGTCTCTTGTATAATTTATAACAAATCGATATTCAGCATTATAAATATTCTCGAAACATCGGCAGCATAATCAGAAACCACAAGACAATCGGAGCCCGGTTACAATACAATATCATGCAAATTGGTGATAAATTTAAAACATCCTCTCACTGATTTAATTGGTTGGTTCTTTAAGAAGTTTTCCAATCTCCATTGGAAATGCCGTTCAGTCGTTGACGTTTTGGGCTCCAAGCTTTATGTTAATAGATTGTCTTCATCTTCTCTATTTTATAAGTACTAAAACTATTGTGGCTATAGTATTTACGAGAGCTCGTATATTTTACTCGGGCCATTCTTATTTTATGTTTTATGATGGCTGAAAGACTGACTTTTCTTCTTATGGAAGTCTAATTGACGTAAATACCGTCTAGATTTTATACTGTAGTAATGAAATGTACTATGTTATTTATAGAAAGTTTAATTTACAACAACTTATGTAAACTAATATTATAAAGAAAAGTACTGATTTCAATTCGGCGGAAAATGGGCAATGAAGTGTTCTTTAAGTTCCTTCTGTATACCCTGCTGTGTGCGGCATACAGTATAAAGTTGTAATTTTTTTTCTAGTTTCAATAGAAATATTATTTTTGTCGTGTATATCCCATTTGTCGAGAAGTGCTATAGGAATAATATTAATCATTTCGATGAGATCCACTGTACCTGAAGCCAGGCTGACCTTGGGCACTTAAACAGAGTAAGCCTCAGATAAAGGCTAGTTTTATTACTACTGGTCTCAGTCAATATTAACCTAAAAAAATATATATCAAACAAAACAGATAACAAATTTCCACAAAAGATAATCGTAGGCTGAATCAGTGTACAGCATTAGTCACTTTCGGCGTCCATTCGTATCATATCTATATATTTATACAATATGATATATACGTTAATATTCTTGACCATTAGATGATATATGTGGCACATTAGTTTTTCATGGCTGCCTCGAAATAATTTCGGAGGACAAAATAAAGAGACAGTGTAAGCGGTGAAACGTAGCAGATTTATGATGGGATATATCATCGGGCACCGCGGGCGCCCCGAGGCCGGCAGGACAGTTTTTGCATCGATGTGTTATCGATTTGTCACTCCAAGCTGACGTGCCGTTTGCCTTTGATCTTTGATCTCCGTAATTAGAACTTGGTTGGAATTGATTATAATTTGATTTGTAAGATACTTAGGCTTGCAGAGTATTAGTAGTGTATGATTTTGTGTAAGTAATATATGTATATGTTGTTTCATTTTGTGATTGTAAATGTGATTGTTATGGGTTCGATTCCTACTCAGGTGAGGAATTATTTTCTTTTCCTCACTCTGGTATAAAAGAGAACACGCGATGTTTCGAATTCGGACGTAATAAAGCAACGGAACGTCTTGTCACTAGGTTCCCCAAATCTACCCTGCTATATACGTGAAGCTGGAAAATTTGAAAATTTGTATATGTATATATATTTGTATTTGTGTTTTTAAATATTTGTATACTACAATTTTAGTTTTGACTTAAATCAAACACATAAAAATAAAATAAACTAAAAAAAGTTCAAGTTTTTGCTCTAACAAACCAATATTAATATAAATATTGAATTCAAAAAGAACAAGACATTATTCCATCCACTTCTAGAGTAACTCAAATGGATCCGCCGTACAAAATAGCGATGTACAAGAGTTATAACATATTCCATTAAATTGACTGCTATATTAACTATATATCAGTCCTTTGTTGGGGAAGCTAACATCCCTACCTGCTTTCAGCATTTTATTGGGAAAAACATGTTAGCTCTCTGATGTTAACGTAAGAAAAGAAAACTTATAAGCTATAGTATTTTGGTTATTCCTTTAGTTACTTTTGGTTATGATTTAATATTATGCGTACAAATTCGTATGTAAGTTTTTATGATATGAATAAGTATTGACTGTTAATAGATTTCCATAATCTTTGTTGTTTTGATTGAAAGGCTTTTTTGATTTAGACCTTTATAGAGGAAAAACTTGTTCTTATTTTCGGTAATTATATTGTGTAACTCTGCACTTTTTCTTAATCTTACTAAACCTTTTATAATACCATACAATAACAAGGGTATTCCCCGGACATAAAATTTAAAATTACTACCATCGTGCTATAAATATATTACCAAAAGTTGCGAATTCAAATCCCGCTACATTAAAATTGATATTGGTTTTCTATAACTTATTTTTCCACCTAAATGCCAAATAACAGTTTTAAAAATACTAAAAACATATCAAATAACCTATTCTAGGTACCTGCCTACCAACATATTTTTATAGCCCTTAACACGCCCTAAAGCCATGGGCGTCGATCGCTCGGAAAAAAATGTATTTAATCTCCTCCATGTGATGCTGTCGACGGTCGTTTTTCCCGTTTTTGCATATAAATGCAATCTGAATTTTGAGCAGAATGTTAAATAAAACGTAACCTACCCCCCCAGCGCGGCGATCGGTAGGAAATCCCAGCTTTATGTCAGTGAATATGTGAATCGTACGATGGGAGGCTTTGAAATTTATATATGCCTATACCTACCGTATAGGCATATATGGGAAGGTACTTATGTCTGGCCTGTATTGGTTAAAGCCTTTAAAATTTTTTTCATTTACATTGATGCTGTATACCGGTTAGAACAGGGTAAGTAGATGGAACTTAGTCCTAAGACGTTTCCCATGCCATTGAGTGGCGAAACTCAACTCCGAGCTTTGTTACCAGAGTAGGGAAATTAAAATATTAAATGTTTAATTTCCTTGAGTGAATATTGAAACTACAGTAGGACGCATCTACCCCTACGCAACGACTGACCTCTCAATACATTAGGAATTTGAACAATAAATTAAAATAGCAAGCACCGCCGCAGTATTAACCAATACCATAACAAATAAATGAGCTACGCCATTGCTTGGTATAACTTTAATGAGAATTTTTGACGCCCGCCGATTTAAACAAAAAGGCGGCCGTAGCCTTACACAGTTTGCTTGATGCGTACAATTCAATTTTCATGTATAATTACACTCGCTTCAAACGCTGTGTAATTTTATATAAAGTTTAACCGGTTAATGTGCTAATATACCAGGATTATTTACGTGTAATTAATTAATTAAGTTGGTAAATCATTTTCAACTTTTAAGAGATTGTTGTAACAGACCATAGTCGTTCATAAACGCAATGTTGTCAGTTCAAACGAATAAGACAAAGCGCCGCGTTAAGTACCGCGAAAACGCGACGCGCAATATTTCAGAATTTAGGCGGAAATTGAGGAGCAGAGTGTTTAAACTCTGGATTCCCTCTCTATCTACCCTGTTTTGCCCTTTCCCTACATTTACTTATTTAGTTTTGGGCTTGTGCGGAATCATGGCCTGCGGGAGCCGGGACTCGAGCACCATCCTTATAGGTCCTGAGCCAGCCGTTAAGTCGGAGAAGTTCAGGTACCTTGGATCCGTTATGCACGAGTCTGGAGGCATCGACCACGATGTCCATGGCCGGATAAGCGCTGCCTGGGCCAAATGGCGGGAGGTCACTGGTGTGGTCTGCGACCGCAGAATACCGCCCAAGCTCAAGGGGCTGATATACAAGAGCATCGTCCGACCGGTTCTTTTATACGGCAGCGAATGTTGGCCAGCACTATCTCGGCACACTCAGGAGCTTCACGTCACGGAAATGAAGATGCTGAGGTGGATGTGCGGCGTAACGCGGTCTGACCGCATACGCAACACATTCATTCGAGGTAGTCTTGGGGTCCGTGACGTAGCGGATAAGCTCCAAGAGCGTCGTCTGAGATGGTTTGGCCACGTTACGCGCCGGCCTAAGAACTATGTCGGATGCAAGTGCCTTGCTATATCAGTTCCTGGAGTGAGACCTCCTGGACGCCCAAGGAAGCGCTGGCTGGATGTCGTGAAGCAGGACATGAGAGCCAATGGTCTAACCACCGAGGAAGCAAAAGACCGTGCAAAGTGGAGTAGGTTGAGTAGGAGGGCAGACCCTGGCAATAGCCGGGATTAATGCCAGGAGGAAGAAGAAGAAGAAGGGCTTGTGCGGAATCGATTTACTTTTCACCTGTTTTGTGGCGCCTTCTCGTTTATTTTTAATTAAATTCATGTTAAAATGTGTAATTTAATGGCGATAAATTTATTATAATAGATGCGGTTGATGTTTATTTATTTATTTAACGAATGGAAGGATTTTTATTCATAAAACCACTATTAACGGATTTATAGTCGTACTTTTAGTATGCTTTGTATGCCTTTCATGAAATACATCCATCATACTTTCATGAAACACCTATATCTAAATATACAGAAAATGAAGGAAGGAATAAAATATTTATTTAATTATTTCTGTCCATTCCTCAACTAAGATTAAAAAAAATCTACTTGCCTCCTTAATTTATCCAAAGGCTATGTAAATCTGTCTCAGAGATGTAATTTATCAATATTAAGAAGTACTTGTAATTTACATTCTGAAATAGAGAAATTGCTAATAAAATCCCGTTTTATAATAAAGCCAATTTGCATGGTTCGGAATAATTTTCATAACAATCAATTTGACTCTTATTAATACTGGCGCTTCGAGAAAACCAAAAATATTTAAATAAATATTGAGTGAAAGTATATCTCAAATATCCAACACAGTATATAATTAAAGATATTAGTTAGTACTTTTCTAATCTCATACTACACAGAAAAAAAATTATAATATTGAAAAAATTGTAAAAAAGACGTTATAAAAACAGCACCGCTTATCGCAATGACAAAATTTATTCTGTACATTAATATTTTTAAAGATTTCATAATAAAATTGATTTACAAAAAAAAATCTTCTAGAAACTTAAGCAAATTAATTCAATTACGTCTTCGTTTATGGAGTTATTATCCGCATGTTTGTTGTTAAGGGCTACCTTTCGACTTAACTCCTCCACTTTGTACAATAGCCAAGTGCGAGTTAAAGTCGCACACGAAGGGTTCCGTAATATTATCAATAAAAGCGGCAAAAAAATCACGTCTGTAATATGGAAGCTCCTTCAAATATTTATATAAGTCTGTTTATTAGTATTTGTTTGCAGCTACATCATGTGTGGAAACTTCAATGAGCATAATGATCAGCCCATATCTCCATAATCAATTAGGTATAATAAATAAGCCGATATATATTAAATCCATTATATCATTCCAGAGCCTAGAAGAAAGAGAAAAAAGACACTCAAGTCACAAAGAGCAGTTAGCAAGGGAACAACGCTACCTACGACGGAGGTTAGCACAGCTCAGGGCGCGGAGAGATGTGACACGCCCGTTAGAGGAGAGCGCGATGGCGCACGCGCACGCTACAAGAGCGGATTCATTATCGTCGATAGAGTCCTCGTCTGGAGTGTCGACCGCTGAGAGGTCGCCCTCGTCTGTTTCGGAGAGTGGTATGTCTGTTTTGTTATTCTGTGGACTGGTAATGGAAGGATGGACTGTAAATGTGACGGTTGTCAATTGCATGAAATTCGTACTTCTCTACCAAAGATTAGGTTTAGATTAATGGTATTGTAAAACTAATAGATAAAGTAAATTTATATCAATTAAAATAGATAAGTCTTATAAAATCTTATTTTACGCATAAAACTACGTTGGGGTCTCCATTATATATTTTTACCTTTAAACTATCAGCGCTTACATCGTCCAAAAATATTTATCTATAGACATTTTTTTGGGCGAAAAGTGGGGAACTGGGTGTTTTAATATTATATTCCTTCCGCCCACCCTGCTGCTGTATGCGGGAAACAGTTTGGAGCTAATTTTCTATGCATAAAAAATATTTTTACGTATAGTAAATTAATCATCCCCCTCCTCTTTTTGCCAACATCTCAATTTTCTTCTCGTCCCAATATTAAAAGCTACCGTAGACGAATGGCTTACTATTATCGAAACGTCGGCAAAAGATATAAAAAGTTACAAGCTTGAGTACCTACTATCTATCAATATGAATTTCTTATAGAAATGGTAAATTACTTGTTCTATATTTATAAATGTATTGGTTTTTTCACATTAATACTTCAGTTCAATTTGGCTAGGCCAATATTTTATAACTTTATTTATAGCCTTTTTTGAAAACCAACTACATGATCTAAAAGGGGTGTGAAATATTTTTTACCGATTTTTATTATTATACGATTATTTTATTATTATACGATAATAATAAAATAACTGTAATAAGCAGTGGGGAAAGGAAGGAAGTCTTAATGGGAGTGGAGTGTCTTAACACTAGGTTTCGCAGGTTCCCTCTGCTTACACTGCTAAGTGTGCAATTCTTCAGCATGAAGCTAAAAGCTAAAAATGAGCATAATCTAAAGAAAAATAAATTGGATTACACTTCTGAATCTTATGTTAATATTCTGCCCAACATATCTCCAAATCTATTTTGGCATCTATCAGGGTGAATTAAACTAATATGCACTTATTTTTTATTTTATTACCAGAGTGAGAAAATGGAAATAACTCACTCTCCCAAATGGGAATCGAACCGTCCGTCGCTCTCACAATCAGACATTGTGCCGCTGCGCCAGGACGGTCTATAATAAACATTTGGACAAGTCAAAAGCCATTGTCTTAGTCAATCCAAGATCAAATACACTGACAAGCTAATTCATGCAGCTCTCAGATGGCCCTGGCAGGCTAAGACACAAAACAATGACCATATACCGCTACACGCCTGATGACAGTCCCCGTTTCCAACCAGGGGTCCAACAAGGGGTGGGGAAAGGGGGCAGCCATTGTACGCATTGTTAGGTATTCCGGGATAATGGATGGGCCCAATTGTTTTACTTCGCGATGGACACTCAACAAATGGGATAATAGTTTCGGAATGAACGGTCCTATTCATGGAATAAGGTCTTATGCCAATTACTTTGGTAATCTAGTTGTGCTTATAATGAATTAGTAACTAATTGGTAACTCCCTGCAAGACTAGGTAAGGTAGGTAAAGTTCTAGTAATTAAATAATGAATATTTTGATTTTGATATTTTGATTGAGAATTTTTGGTGGTTGTAATTACCTGGTTCTACTATTATACTATTATTGCTTTACTTCATAGTATTAAATTTCTGCCTTTCCCACACATTTATTAAACTGCAAAGAGTAAATAATTAAAGCAATAATACAGAAGTGACAAGAATATTAAGGCTGTGAATTTACTTACTCCGGTGGCTCATTGATATTTTATGTTACTAAAAAGATAATTGACATTTCTGTAAGTGCCAGCTTTTATTGTAACGTGAAAACTATTCGTCCTAGAAAAGATATTACGAAACACAATAAGAAATAGTCGTGTATTTGTCTTAAATGAGAACGTCTTATCCAATTTGGCGCAAAGTTTGTACTATATTGATTAATCAATCACTCGAGAAATAGGTGACATTTCGTCACTAAATTGAATTTGTCTGCAAACTTAGACAATGTGTACTCATACATAAATGATAGAAGGTAATATTGTGAAATTTGACTTGCAAAATTAAGTAGGTAAACTTTGTACGCATTTCGTCAGAACAAGAAAGATCTCTCAACAATATTTCATAACAGCAAACATGAGAATTAGGGACAAGCAAGTTAAATGCACGTCTCGTTTCATTACACGAACGCGAGTGAGTCAAATTTAATCCACCTATGAGCGTGTATAAGGGATTTTATAAATAATTTCCGAAACAAAAGTAGCATTTTTATTTCTTCGCAAACATATTACTTCTCTCCCTCGGGGGTTTCCACAGGCAGGCGTACGTCAACAACAAGTATTATTTGAAGTTACTTTGTGCAGACTATTCGTAATGTTTAAAGTCACAATTCAGTTTGGCGTTGATATTATATACCTATTAAATAGTTTGAATAAAATATAAGGTGTAGATTTGTTAATTACATAAATAATTGATAAGAACCCTACCCTATGATTGTGTAGACTAATTTAAAAAAAAAAAGGTTTTTTTGTATTCCATAGTAGGTGAAGAGTCTCTGACTCTTCATTCTTCACTTTCCGCCCGTATTCGTAACATTGCATGTTTGAAAGAACTGAAGACTATTTATTCCCCTGAATGGAAATCGAACTCACAACTGCTGCACTACGACAGTCTCTATTACTACAGACACATACACTATTTATAAGATATGTTATCATATAACCCAATTTGCTCTAAACCACAGCGTCTAAATCTATTTTTTATTCAACGTTACAAAACATTTACTTGAAAATAAATAGAAAATGTTTCTATTTAAGTTCGTAACATAGTTACGTTATGCTCCGGAAGGACCCTTAATCTGTCGGGCGATGAACAGAGACGTCTTACGCCGATCTGACCCCACGAATATATTGTAGCCTTTTATTTATGCATTGACTTTCACAATTTAACTGCCAGCCGCAAGGACCGACAACCCAAAAACTTCGACTGCTATTATATATAGAGAAATTCTATATAAGACATTTTACATAGTAAATTCTAGAGGAAAATAGCCTAATAATAATTTGATTTGTGTATGATATAATTGCAACTAGTTGCCACCCGCAACTTGCATTACGAGGGTTTATGAAATGTAAAATTCGACTTCTGCCCATTTCCATTAGAATCTTGGGAAATGACTCAATGTATATGATAAATTTCATTTCAGTTTACTCAAGATTTTCACACGAAATAACAACAAAATTCTAGTGTTGGACTTCCCAAATTGAAAAACCATCCTTCTCGAACTTTCCATTCAGAAAATTCCAATTAACTTGCAAAACAAAGCGATCTTTAACAGGTTCAATGAGAATTCCTAAGAAAATAAATGTCTACACCTCTTTATAACGTCGTTACGTCATTTATTTCTAACGCAATTAATTTATCTGCCGCTGAAAGGAATTAAACCGCCCTGACCCCATATTGTTGGTTTTTATTTATGCATTAACTTTAGCAATTTAAGTCCCGGCGTGCGGACACGGACACGGACAGAGCGAAAGTTTCGCGTTTCTTTTGAAACACAGTTCTTATATTATAGCGCTTATAAACCAGCGAATGGATAATTTAGTATGTCATTACTGTATTAAATACGTTATAAATGATTTTGATAGGCAATTTTCTTTTCATTATTCTTTCATTAAATGCCACTTGTTATTGAAGGTGTCGTTATATGTGACGTTTGGTTGGAATTGCTACACATTATTAAGTAAATCGAATATTTGAAATAATTGAAATCATACCTTTTGATACCGCTTAGGTAAAATATTACTTTGTCTTAATTTAAAAAATGACGCTTTCCCAGCATAACTATATAAATTGATGTACGTTTGACAAAAATAACTTAGTGTTAAAACACTTCGTTACGTACTTTCCGCCCAAATTTAAAGAGATCGAGACAGAAATGAAACTACTTCATTCTCCAGAGTGAAAATTGAACTCACAACCGTAGCGATAAGAGTTCAGTATGAGTCAAAAATAAAAAAGCGACACCTATTCTTAAAAAAAAAAAGATTAAAAAAAAAACTTTTATAAACTATGTGTGGCCGTCACAACGCAGTTAACTGGGACATCGTCTGACTGTGAATGCTTGTTGTGGGTTCAATTATTTTCAATTTTTATTTTTTCTGGTAGACGAAGCGCGGCGTTGAGTTCCGCCGCCGCACACCTGTCACGCCACATGTCTTGAACATTTGTAAAGTGTACATTTTTTGACGGCGTATTTTATTTTGCAAACCAAGCTCTAATTTGATAGTATATCTAGGTACTAAAAATTATAATCTGCCATTTTGTTCCTGCGGTCATCAGAATTGAAATCGTAATCCAGCTCAATAGGATACTAGGTAGGTAACAAACAATACATAACTACTAAAACTGCAAGCCAAATAAAAGCTTGTAAAACATCAAAATTTATTTAGCAGATTTAGTCAAAAACATAAACATACATACATACAAAATCAATATCTCTATCGTATCTAGAACTTCTCCGTCAGCAGTTTGTATGGTGATGTGGGTATCGTAAAAGTAAATATTTGCATACCAATTGAAAAAGGACTTCAGTTTTAGACATTTTCTTCTTTTTCTTTTCAAACCGTATTGTTTTTGTTTATGATCCAATATACGTTTCTCTGGCTTTTCTTTTGGTGTAAATTTTCGCCGTTTATTTTCATAAGGAAAAGTTTAACAGACCATCGTTTTGCTTATGGGCTATTTTATTTTGTTTTCCTTTTGTACAGTTGGTGCTATTGATTTCTTAAATAATTAAGTGTATATAAAATAATACGTTAAAGAAATATAACGATTTTTACTTCATTCGTCGGTAGTGTTGAGTTCCGATACTCAACACGCAATATCTCGATTGATAGGCGGAAAGAGGGGAACGGAGTGTCTTACACTAGGTTTCCTCTGCCTACCAGAGCGAGGAAATGAAAATAATCAAAATAATGATGAAAGTCCTCGAATAGTAATCGAACCCACAACCATCCCGCTTATAGTCTGCGCCACATGCCTTACTGCCTCAGACCACACAAAGGCTTCCACCAAAATTGGTTTACTCGAAAGTCATTACAATTACTTCTTCATCACCAGTAATACATTCACGGCCGCTAGCATATCCAATTTCGTTATTCTAGAGTGCTGTTCATTTCCTGTTAAATTACCGCACACGAGCTTAACGCAAATCACGTACGGCATATATATTAAAAACTATAAATCAATGGAAACACTAATTTATTGTAGGAATATTTATTATAAAAGTGAAATAATTGTGAAGCTTTTGTGGCGTAGCCGCGTCTATCTGTAAAGGGTTGTGGGCTCGATTGTCAATCGGGGGAATAAATTATTTACAATTCCTCGCTTAGGTCAAAAAGTAGGGACGGAGTGTCTTAACAATAGGTCTCCTATGCCTACCCTGCTGTAAAAGGGACACACCGTTAAGGTAAAAAACCAGGTACCGTCATAATATAAATGGTTGAAACAAATGGCATAGAGGTTATTGGTTCGATCTCATTTTCATTTCTCCGCTCTGATAGACGTTGATCTCCGACATTCAATACTAAATATTTCAAAAATTAAATAAAGCCAGGACAAAGTTTGCAAACATTTAGTTCCCTCTGTCTACAATGGTTCGCGGGAAAAAGCGTGAAGCTGTATATCACAAATGTATTGAAATTTATACCCCAGCTACAGCACTAAGATAAGGATTAAATCAATAACGTCTGGCTTCACGCGATTTATGACAGCCAATTCAGCCTCACATTTACATAGTGAAATGAGATTTAATATTCTATTCGTACGATTATTTACTACATTATTGTAATGAATGTTGAATGCATTTCGTTACGAGAATGTGTAGTTTACTTCAATCGCTGTACATATGTAATTATTTAAACGTCGGTTGTCACTTGTCAAAGTGACAGTTTGATGACAGCTAGTTATTTTTATAAATATGTAAATAAGCTTTGATGAAGTATAGTCTTCCATCTTTTATTATGTTTAGGCTGTGCCATTAGGGTATGTAATATAATGGCTGTTTAGCTTAAACTTTCATTAACAGAAATATATTTTAAAAGTACAAAATGACATAAGTTCTGTGTCAACCATAACCACAACCTGGGACTTCGTTTCCAACTTACAGTGCTTATCCCTTATCAATTTTACTAAAGCAATTGTCTATCAACGTGTAAAGCCCTATCTTAATTGAAGGCTAGGGGCTGTGCGTTAATCGCATATGCTCAGTGATGCGACTTTAATGCAACGGCCAGCAACTGACAGTCTAATGAGGTTAGGTCATTTAATTATGGTCTACTCAATTTTCATGATATTTTTTTAATCTGTGGAGTGGTGATTAATAATTATGTTTTTTTTTTAGATTTTATGCTTATAATATAATTTTAGAAATAATTTAAAAATAATGATTCAAGGTGCACTAGAAGTAATTTTGAAGCGAACTCAGTGGGACAAGGTTTATTTTTCCCGCAATATCTCGAAATTGTTTTAGCACTAGGTTCTCTCTGTTTAGCCATTGAATGCAGGACAGGACTAAATCTACATAATTTAGATCTTCGGTCTCGATAAGCAAATTTCCTACACCTAGCTTGCAATATTTCTTAATGGGATAAAATGAAAAACGGAATCACTCTCCCTTTCCTTTACTTACCCCGTATAATGAGAACATATAAAAGAAAAATAAATCTTTCTGCATTTTTATAATAATTTACCTCCAAGTTGAAAAAAAACGGACTGTTTAAACACCTAAAGTGAGATATAATGAAGACGTTCTTTAGAAATCACTGACGCTTGTTATTTTAAAGATCCACCCCCAAGTGTATGAAGAAGTCTTTTCCTTGTATTTGTAATTGAAATTTATTATTTATATATAGTATTAAGTCATAAAAAGAGCTCTAGCCCTAGCCAAATTTTAACCACTTTTTTCCCTCTATATTCTACATAGATATACTGCGTTTAGAGACGCTATCCAACGCTTAATCTATTTATATAAAACTTCTGTTAGTGATCGACACCAGACACAGGCAACACACAAATAAAATCACTAGATTTACAAAATTAAATGGTGGCATGCATGTAGGTTAGGAAGTGTAGGGGAGATCTAATAGAGGACTTCTCGAAATTCATACGGTAAAAGGAAAAAATAGAATTTCCATTGTAAACACCTCTGCTTCAAAAGACACCTTTCGATCACTAAACAAAAATGGAACTTTTAAAAGGTTTCACAATTTCCCCTTAGAATTTTTTTTTCCTATAATTTCTATTTGCCTAAAATTATATAATGCAGACAAAATTATATATAGAATTTCTAAACTAATTGATTTTCCATCAACAATGTAGCTACTTACGTCGTTAATTAAGGGTTGGTTAAGACCGCAACGCGTTAAATTATAATCGCTTAAGCGCATTGACGCAGTTGCAGCGATATTCATGTCATTAAAACCGATAATTAGTTCATTATGTTGTAATATGTAATCCTGTTTGTAAATTAATGATTTTTGTGTTTTAATATTTGAATTTAATTGAAATATATATAACAAACACGTATGGTGTAGGTCGGTACTTATTTTCTGATTTTTTGCAATAATCTCGCTTCCTCGCACCTCCTCATTCCTTCTGCCAAATACGGGAAATAATTTGAAGGCAAAAGCTAAAAAAAGGGAAAAGGCTTAAAAAAGTCAATCAATTCTAAAGCTAAAAAAGGGAAAGGCTAAAAAAATCAATATGTATGTACATGTTCAGTAATGTTTTTTAAATTAATTGTCAAATAATTCATAGTGGGTGATTTGAATTCACTACAGTCATGTCTACGTTAGCAACGTACGTATATAGCTATAACGTTATTGAATCGCCCAGTGCGCATTCCTTATCCACCAGACGGTAAACTGAGTGGCAACTAACTTCATTTCCTGCCTATAATAGGTGCGATATTAGATAACTATCATAGATCTTGAAAAGAAAAATCTATCTAGTTAATTTTTCTTTAATTTTCTTTTTCTTTGACTAGCAAAAAAATAATATAATATTTGTATCTACTTGAGAACCGAGCAACGCTCAAATAGGTAAATAGACGCGCAACGCTAAATTATGAATTATTTTTTTCCCGTTTCGATAAAATAAATAAAATTTCACAAATACTATTTAATCATGTCCATATAAATAGGAATATTAAATCTAATGACGACACAATAAAGAACTAACCAACTCTTTTTAAAACTTAATTTTTCCACTTAAGAAACTCAACGTATTTCCAAAGCAATACAAATTCAGTATACACGAAAAGCATAAAGATTACCCAGTTTATAGATTACGGGGCCGGTGATAAGCCTTCCGTGTTCCGCTTATCAGAGTACAAGGGGGGCCGTGGGGAGTCGGCTGTGGGGGCAGGCGGCGGGGGGTTCACAGAGTGGATGAGGTAGCCACTAATTACTGCAACTATCCAAGTTTAATTAGCGCCTAACGGTGTGTTACGCGTCAAACTATGGTCTACACAGTTTTGCAATGGCGACGGCGATGGCAGTGGCGTCTTGTACTGTTTTGTTATTTAATTGTCGTAATTAGTAAATTTTCAATTTTATACTACGTGTTATTTCTTTAGTTTTACGTATTCTTGTATTATTTATTCAAAAGTATTATATAATACTTATGTACCATATTCCGAAGTGCTATATGCAGAGCGAAGAAATCAAAATATTAAAACATTTAATTTTCTCGAGTGGAAATCGAACCCACAACCTATCGCGCTTACAGTCACACGTTTGAACCCCTCCTCCACGACTAACCTCAAATATCTATAAATTTACTTTTCACTAAATATTTATAAGTTTATTTTTCATCTTCGTATAATAAATACCTTCACAAAATAAGCTTTCAAATTTAAAACAATATTGAATATGAAATAAAAGTTTAAGACATCACAAACAAGCTAAGTTTCGCCGTTAGATTTTTGATATTCTATGTCATATAAAAGTTTTCTGTTTTAAAATGAATGAAAATATTGTCATTATATATTTTATAGAGTTGAGAACTAACTTAAGATATGTATCTTAAGTTAGTTCTCAACGTAAAAAGATATGTATATGTATTTACTCTAACTACGAGATGGTACAGTCGAAGAGGTAACTGATAAGCAAATATGGATTAAAAATTGTGAATTTAAATGCTTTTTTAACTTCACGCTTTATCACGCGTACAGCAGGATAGGCAGAGAGAATGTACTGTTAAGATACCTCACTTTCTGCCCAATCTCCAAGACATAGTTTTCCTGAGCGCTAAAGGCTGAAACATAAAGAACCTCCTAACTACATAACCAGACAGAACAAAAACAAATTATTTAATCTTAAAAAACCTGATATATATATAATTTTGGAGGGTTAAAATGCACCATAGCTTTGTCAGCAACGTAATGCGCCTAAAAATGGTTATTATGCAAAGTGGGCGACTGCTTGCTCATCGGTCTGGTGTTCTACACCCACAGCCTAATTTATGACGTACGAGCTTTATACTTTGTTTGAGCTTTCAAGGAGGAAATTATTTCAAGTGTTCCTTTTAAAATGCAAGGAGCATGTATACTTCTGAGGAGCTTTTGGCCTAATTGTCATTTTTAAAGGGATCTATTATAATTGAGGTCGTAACGCAGAAGTAGCACTTGGGGATTGAATTATCTCCATTTTCTGGCTCTAGTGACAAGACAAGCCGCGGCGTTGAGTTCTGGTACTCTACTCAATATACTACTATAAGATCTGAAAAATTGGGCAGTATGTGAAACAGACGACTGCCTACATACTTATTTACTTAGTTTATGTTCTATACTCTTAATATACACATAAAAGACTGTCAACCATGCCAGATAGCCAAAGTTTTAATTATATTACCTTATCTCAGAAGCTTGATAAACGCTAAGCGAGTTTTTCTATTCTTTTTACTATCCTTCGTTACCTCCTAACGGTTACCTATAGAGAATCTAATTTGCCTTCCAATTTGAACGGAATTGAATTTCTTCACGCGTCAAATGTCTTATGAGATTCAAATTTTAGCAAAATTACCGTCCGCGTCCGCGTTCTTCAATTCCCTGCCAGTGCCAATAATAGCCCTCACGTGTTCGACTTTTGTTATTTTGTACGATTTTTTATCTATATTATATGGTTATATAGCCAGGTAGAGGAAATCTATTGTTAAGACAATTCCTCTGTTGGTCACCCCGTTCCTAACGTGGGGGAACTAGCTTCTACAAGTGGCTGTGCTCTCACATTTGAACTAAAACAAGTAGGTATAAGTTTTGTATAGCACATGACGCATTCTAAGTGTCTTAAGGTACCAATAGTCTACGACACTATACGCAGGGTATGAACACGAATGTCTCTAATTGCGAATGCTGTAATTGCATTTATTGTGATACAATATTTAGGTTGACATCCTCAAAGCTAGTTTTATTTCTGCCATTGTCATTTAAATGACATTTTCAATTTAATAATAATTAAACCTATAATTAATTGACTTACCGGACTGCGGACCAAACATAAAAGCTGCGATCTTTCAATTGCAGGCTGTTAACAATCAATAACGTTTCACTCAGACGGCCATTGTTTTGCCAGACCAATAAATCTTAGGCGTTGGCATTTGGCAAAGTGTGCCAAGGCGAGGGCCAGACAGGGCTTTTACATAAATCCTATCCAGAAAAAGCTTAGTTCTCTATAGATTGATTAGTTCATCGCAAATCACTTTTTACGAGATTTTCGTGTAATTTGTAGTATATGAGCATTGTTATAATAAATTATATGAATTAGTTGTGATTCTGTAGTAGTATTGGTTTTTATTTTTCTTGCATTGCTATGATTTGTGATTTTTTAATGCATTTCTTGTGTAAGTAACACAGTGTTGAATGTGTGTTTTTTTAAACTTAATAAAATATACCAAGTTTAGTCGGTAATTGTACCCTTAGTTTTTCCCCTTTAATACGGGCGTAGTCGCGTGCAAAAATAAAATGCACTAAGAAAATAATCACCAAAATCCACTCATAAACACCAGATATGGTCTTTATATATTTCCCCATACATTAATTATCGACAATCCTAACAGATAACAGTTGCTATAATAATGTGAGAGGAAAACAAATAAATAAAGGAGTTTTATGTGGTGATTAAGTACAAGGTGACACTTCGGGACGAGGGTCCGATCACCACTCGATTTATGAGGCACCAGCGTGAAAAATGTTGGGCCCTGGCCGGAAGTGGACGGATTAATAAGTAAACTTCTGTATGCTACTGATGTAATTTATTAATTGGAGTCAGAGGGAAGTACTGAAAATGGCCCCCAATTTTTTTTATTATCCTGGCTGAAAGAATGTTTCAGCAAGAAATAGTTTTATTATTTCCTAGCGACTCCCCCGCGGCTTCACCCGCTTTAACTTCTAATTTATTCATATAATGTATGTTTGCAAAGCACTTAAGATAATGTGAAAATTAATTACACCCTAATGTAACCCGCATTTTCGTAGTTCCAATAATGATTTTCCAATTGTTTTAAAATAAACACAAATAAATAACACAAACAACAGAAACGAAAGAAATTATAAACAACAGACTACCTACTGTAGTACTACTACTACTATTCTCTTACCCAAAAATACTTAAACGAAAGATGTAACCAACTATGTCGCGTGGAAATACATTATAATTATTGGATAACTCCAAAGTACGTGCAATCACTTCTAGATTTATTTTGCCAGGCGCAGAATTGAAGCATTCTCTCGGCCATCTCCGTAGTAGCTCCCAACGACATCAGGGCCTTGGTTCTCTGACGGTTAATGCTGTTAGCCCTATTGGCTTTTACAGCGACACCGGTTGGGTAGGGAAGAGTGTCTCTATCCCTGATGAAAATCCAGCACTACGTGGCTGCCTGTGAGGAAAATTAAATAGAATGCATCGGCCGGGAATCGAACCCGGGCCGGCCGCATGTCAGCCGAGCATTTTACCACTGAACTACCGATGCGTGTAAGGCAGGCGGGCGCGGGGGGACGCATGGCGAGTGGCGAGCCGTTTCGCAGCTAGGATTTTTTGATATTGTCACAACTTCTTAAGTACTTATTAAAATGAAAAACAGTAAAAGACAGTTTTGATCTACATTAAATGGCCAACGTAACTAATATACTTATTTATATGCTTACAGTAAGGGATAAGTGAAACGTGACTCGATACAGCTGATGTGTCAACGGCGTGATGTGTCAACAATTAAATGCCTTTTGCTCTAAAACTATTCGCAATTTCGAAATAGTGTAAAAAGCAAATTTTATCTTCGTTTAACGTAGAAAATTAATAAAGTATTTTAAAGGATAAGGATTAATACCATTATGGAAAAATATCCCTCACAATAAAAAATATATTGAAATTACTATTTTTAGAAATATGATCACTACACGTTATTCTTAAAAGATATGAATATGCTGCCGCTGACTTTTTTATAGATCTTATTAAGAGAAACAGTACTCTAGTATATTATTTTAATGTAGTACTTACCATTAAAGCAGCGCATGCGCGAAAGTGTCTCAACGGGTAGGACTTTATACACATTTAGGCCAGACAGACGCGAAATCCAACTTTGTTTTATAAAATATAGAATGTCATATTTAAATGAAAGAAATATACCTACTACAACAGACAAAACAACTATTTTATCGATGAATAGCAAAAATAACATCTTCCATAAACTCCTTTAAGCGTTATTAAGAAAACCAATAGTAAGTTCGTAAATGACCAGATAGATTTATTAGCTGTCCCAGTCAGGTAGCACCTTGGCCGTGTACAAGTAAACATAAATAATTCAAAGCAAGTATAAATATTTTACGAGTTAGTTAGACGTTTAAACGATACGATAATTAATTAAATGGAAAATTAAGGAATCAAATATATATAAAAAATATATAAAAGGTGATAATATTTAATATTTTTATTTTCTTCGCCCAGGTCAAGCCCGACTTTGAATTCCGCCATTGGAGGAACGAAAATAACTTAATGGGAACCTAGTGTAGGTTCCCAAATTCCCTCTGCCTAACTTACCACGTGAGGGATAGAGCGTGAAACTTACAAAAATAATCAAAAATCGCATGTTAATATAATTTATTAACAACATGATCAAACTCCACCTTGCCTTCTTCGTTAACCCGCGGCCACCATTTCTATAAATACTAAATTAGAGAAATGCTCCTTGATTAGTACTTTAATTGATAATCAACTATTTACAATTCTAAATAGACGATGAATAAACAATCAGTAGGTACTGCTGAGCTTAACTTTGTGTTCGTTTAATTTATGAAGCTATTGTGACGCAACGACACCGCGTCTGATTGTAGATGAGAGACTGTGGCTTCGATTCCGACTACGGGGAATATATTGTTTCTATATCCTCGTTCTGGCTAGGAGACGACACTTAATGCTTCGTAACCTCCTCATCTACTTTTTTGTATAGTTTTTTATTTCTCTAAAAAGATTATAAACATATTTACTTTCAACCGAAAAAAATACTCATTTTTAAATAATTTATAATAGTTTAAAGAGTCACAGTAAAAGATTGTAAATAAACATACAAAAACATATGAAAATTTCGAAAGTAGGATTTAATCCCGCTTTGAACTGAAGCTTTGAGCTGGCTTTGTAATAGTAAAAAAAAAAACTACAGTTCAAACTGCCAAATTTTTTGTACGATGTTGTCTTTTTATATTAATTCATGTGGAATTTCGTGACACGAATGTAAACATTTTAAATATTTTACATACTAAATACTAAACTAAATAAAAAATTGGAGCCTGTCACGGCACAGCGGCACACCGTCCGACTGTAACTATGAACTGTCCGATGACTGTGAATTCGATTCCCAATTATGGGAATGGTTATGCTTCGCGGCGCAATACCATGATTCGCTTTGATTGCGTTCAATCCCCACTCGGAAGAATAATAATATTTTTTACAATATCGTAAACGTTGAGTTCCGCCACTCAGCAAGCAATGTCTCGAATGTTTAACAGTGTTTTAATATTAGACTCTCTATACCTACCCTATATATATACCAGGAAATCTAAAAGCGTAAAACCCTAATACCTTGACTGAAAAACAAATCCACTACCACCCCACCCAATCACTAAAACAACACACTCAGCCATACAAAAAGAAACGTATCAATCAAAATACAATTTAACGCATTAGTCCTAATAGAATATATTCGCCACAAGCCATTAACCACGACACAACAGTGTAATAAATCACTGTATAATGAAAAATATGAATACGTATTCGCGTATTAATTTTCCGTTTAAGCTCGACCATTAGCGGCCGTAAATAATGTTGTAAGCTGGAAGCTAAGGCTAAGAGCTTTATTGCCAGCTTTTTATTAAGGTTCCCTCGTTACTATTGGTTCTGGGTTTGCAAATTGCACTAAATGTTCGCAGGTTCAGGTCTAACATAATCGACATACGATAACAAGAGATATTTTCCAAATAATTGTATGATATATGATACATTACGGAATATTCGCACCCGGTGTTGTCAATTCATTTATCATTTATCTGACATTAAAACTGCTGCTTACACCCACCGATCGTTTGAAACTTTTTAAGAATTTTATGCATTAAAGCTATTCTATTCCATTAAAAAATATATGTACTTCTAATATACATATATATATATATTTAGTGATCGCTCTTTTCAAGTTACAAATATTATATAAAATAAAAATATAACAAAATTTTTGCACCAAATCTACATCCTCTTTAACTACTTACCAATACATTAACTTAGCTTCATTACCGATATGGCATTAGACACAGCATACTAATAAGTGAGATACCACAAGTCTACAAACGTACTGATGCATCTCCATTTCCATCTGTTATGGTTCAGTCAGTTCGAGCTGGTTCAATTCGGAGCCCGTACTGTATGGAGTATTTATACCAACAAAGTTCGCTGTCAAAGACAGCATAATTCCGGTCCGACATGAAACTACGAGGTGTTCAGGGTTGGCTGAGCTTCGGGATTCATTATAATAATATGTATGATTTTCTATAATAGAAAAACAATGTAAATTAAAATTGGATGTTCTTAATTTTTCCAAATTCCAATTGCCTAAAAATACACTGGTATCGGACGGAATCCTGGTACCGTATTTAAGACAGAAAATGCTACGTTACTCAAGTTTTCATTGTTTGTCAATTTCAAAGATTAAATTAAATTAATAAGCTTTGCGCTCTATCTGTATCCCGCATATAGTATGAAAGGAAACCTAGTGTTAAGACAATCCGTTTTCCAACTTTTAAGACGTATCTTTGTATCATCAGATTCATCACTATATCGAGCAATTGAAAATAATTCATCCTGAATATATTATAAAAAAATAAATTAAAATAAAAGTAACAAAACAACCAACCCCTAAGCAACCACCCCTACCGACTAATTATTACACGAACTGCACCGTTGGATCGCAACGCGACGCTCGCGCCAATTTCCTGCAATACATGTTAAATGCTCGCCGATGGGATCCGCTTCCCTTGCTGCGATACAACCGTCTATACGCTATAGCGGATAGTATGTCTGTACGTGGTACGTTATATGCGGAACTATTTTGTAGTTAAAAGTCTGTATGGAGATGTATAGTAAAGTGGATGTCGGTTTAAGTCTTTTTGATTAGTTTTTATTGTTTATATGTTTGTTTGTAGACTTTTCTCAACAAATATGTGATTGAGGTAAAATAATCTCGAAAAATTGGGCTTTGGGTGGAGAATAGAATGTTATAACACTAGGCTTCCTTTGCCTACCTTTCAATATGCAAGATACAGCGTGCCAAAACTTACGACGTCAGGTACTTACAAGAGTAAGGTATGTTACACAAGGAGTCACTCTGTTTCCTAATTTGTAGCAATTTGTAGCTATTTTACTTATAATAATGGCACCGTTGAAACTCGAGACCGAAATTTTTTTTATATTTAAAAAATCCCCCATGTTTCTAACTCATAACCACGTTACAGTAAGGCAATCGATTTATAATCTGTTTAAGGGCGCCCTAAAGTACTGGTCCTGGCCCTCTTTTTGAATAAATTCCAAAAAAATAACGTCTATTTGCCAAAGGGTACGAAGGGTAATGATGCAAAACATTATTATTAAATTTCACTAAAAGGTAAGTGGAAATTTTCCACCTCCCCTTTAATAGGTCCAGGATTTAAGTTATATTAACTTTTGAGCACTTTTACCAATAGTTTTTAGTTGTTTTAATTTGAAAATGCTTTCCAGAACTTTTCGGTAAGAGTGTAGAAGCTTAAATTTTATTGTAGAACAAAGTTAAGAGCTTTTCTAGAATAACATTGAAGTATATTCTGCTCCTTTCGTCGTACGTTTCTCCAGCAATTGTTTGGAACTACAAATAAAATTGGATGTGTAAGAACGAATCGTATTAAGAACGAAAAACGAAACGAACGATTGTACAGTATGTATGTATATAATACATATATGTCTTAGGTAATATCGATTTTCCGATCTTACTGTGATAGACTATATATTTTGTACCAAAACACACCACCACATGGGTAAGCAGAGGCTCTGTTATTAACGTCTCGTCTTTTTAAAACCAGTTCATATGGATTAACCATATATAAACACTCCACTTTCCGATCGATTATAACATTACATATTGAGTGGCGGAACTTAACGCCGCGCATTATCTTACAGGAAATGAGAGTATTTCCTTCCTTATAAATGTAATTATTCCTTCGGTTTTAAGACAGACCTACAACATCATGTACCATTAAATAATATAAAATAAAAGCTAAAGTAGCATATCATAGACCCATTCTAGTTACCTTTGCATTCTTTTATGTAATACATCCAATAAAGCTGTAAAAAAAATTCGCATTTAACATTATTGTGAAATATTTCGTCGGAGAATTTATTTCCACTAGAAGTTGAATGTAAGTGCAACGAGAACGCGCTTCGTGTACCAGACTATTAAACGGACTGAAATATTTGCACGCGAATATAATAATCGTCTGGACTGTACCTAATTGTACTTGGATTAAAGTTTTTGTTGGTTTTTGCTTTGTATCTTGGTAGGTTATCTGATATGGTATTTTTTACCTTTTCTCTATTTTTAAGTCGTTCTTTGTTTTCGTAATATATATGGTAACCCAATTTTCTCTGTTCTCTTAGGAATTTCTAGTGTTCCTTTGTTGGTGGTGTGTTTTTTTCTTACAATCCCCAATGAGGTTCTAGTATATATCAAATCTAGGCTCCTGAAGAAATTAAACTAAAAGAAGTGTTTCTTGATTAGCGTTTGCATGTAATATTTATCGCAACATAAATAGTATTTTTTTTAAATAAAATATAATATTTTTTCAAATAAGGTTTCTTAATATAAACTCAAATATATTCGTTTTTACCACAATAACAAAACGATCTAAAATAAACCAACCAGCAAAAATGTTGCAGCACCAAGACACTAAAGATAATCCCCATACACACATCGGGAATATTTGTATTTTATAAAAGCTTTTAAAAGATTACCATTATAAATATATGTGCTGTGGGACTTATCTTTTATTATCTTTTTCTAACTCCAGAGATAGAAATTTAATAGATATAAATAAAATACTGCATTTCAACAACGAAGCTTGGAATATTAATTTGGCTTAAAGACCGCGTAATAAAGCCTTTTAATTAAGATCACCATTTTACCTAACAATAAAATAATCTAGACTGGAAGGTAGAAACCTTGAAAGGAAAATCTTAATTACTTAATCGCTTTGATTAAATATTTTTTATGTATAGCTGTATATTTCTTTCTATATTAAGATTTCGAATTTGAAACAGAATAGACAATTGTATTTAATGTTCAAAGATTTTCTGAGTTTAGTCTAATGTGAGATGTGGCGGAACTCAACGCCGCACGACGGCCACCGCTATAAGCAGACGAACAGTGTAAAGAGGTTTATTGAATGTTTTACAAAAAATAATACATTAATAATATGCACATTACTTTAAATTGTGTATATATGTAGAAGCACAATAAGACAGTTCGAATGGTATCAATAAAGTTTATAGAAAACCTCAAATCACTTTACATTAATAATAATTACTTCGGCCAATTGTCAAAATTTACCATAATTTGTCATTTTGATCTTTTCTGTATTAAAATATTTATTATAACTTTCAATAGAAATAAAAAAGTTGTCGTCTTTTTGATCTGCATAAATTATTGTATAGCAACGAAACTCCTCTCCATTGTCATGTAAAGAAATTGAGAATACTTGAACAATATGTGTGTATGTATGTTTGTATGAGATGTCGAATGAAATTCAGTCAAATTGACAAAAGCGACACATGTATTGAAATTTACTGGAAGTTGAAACTTGTCTACCGGCACGGTATTGTCAAGTTTAGGCCGTTTGTTGCGTCTTCAATTATATTCAGGTTATTTGTACTCTTTTATATTGCATAGACTTTGTCCTATATATGTGATTTATTTTTCCTTTTTTTGAGAAGCATTGTGAGCAGAGAGATCTCTCACTAAAACACTCCTAGAGGTCGACACTACAAGAGTACTATCACTGTTAATATTATCAGTATTTGTTACAGACGTTATTTACAATGATGGATTGTATTTTTGTATATTAATGTGATAATAGCTGGGTTTATTAGAATTTGTTGAATTTCTCTTGCAGTTTTAGCACTGCAATTAAATTCAATTAGCTATAATTTGCCGTAGTATGAGTTGATGGTAGTGTTTTATAATAAACATTCCAATTAGCATAAAACTATCTCTTTATTTACTTATAAAACCAACTTTTCAATTGTATATTAGTTTTAGCTTGACCCCGGATACGCTACATATCTGGGTGCACCACATATAGTACATTGACAGAACACAACGCCGCGCTTTGCCTCGTTACCTGAATGAGGATTAAAAAATAACTCTTTGTTACAAGTGGAATTCAAACTCTCAACCACACATTTACAGTGCGGCGCCACAACGTCCTCAATATAAGAGTACCTATATGTATATTTTTCCATAAACGGTGTTATTTCCAGTCACCATTCTAAAATATATCACAAATACCAAAATAAACAAAGTATTCTGCTATTTAAAGTGTAGTCCAACTTCTTCGAGCTCAATTTCAAAATAAAATCTGGTCACGTTACATGGCATATGCTGTAAGTTGGTCTCGGGCGGCGAAACTTTTTGAGACTCAATCGGGAGGAACTCGATTGCTTATAGCGTTAGGGGCTCGGACAAACAAAAAGCAATCTTCGAATCGTATTAACGTATGCATTTTGATTATTTTTCGGTAGAAAATTTTGAATTAAAGTTTTATTTTTGAAATAATATAGTAATATTTAAAGTCTTGGGTAGTCACGGCGCAGTGTCACAAGTGTGTGACTGTAAACGTGACGTTGTAGGTTGGATTCTCACAGGAAGAAATGAAATATTTAATATTTTAATTTCCTGGCTCTGGAAACGAGGCAAATCCAACGCCACTCGAATCGCAACGCCTCCAAAATTTATCGAAAATTGGAAAACGCAAGTGTCTTAATGAAAACAGACTATCTTAAGACTAGGTTCCCAGGTTCCATCACCCTAAGCCTACGCTATTTGCAACATATATGGCAGATGGAATACTGTTAATACTCTCCGTTTCACACTCCTACGATTTATTTTTATATCACATAGAAGATAAAAACACTTAACAAGACGTGAAAGCATATAATTAGCATTACAAAACTCTTAAGGATGAAACACCACTCTGTATTTGCTTTGCACTATTGTTTTATGTACATTCTTTAAATCTCTCCAGTAATAAATATGTTTAAAAACGAAATCGTATTACGAAACTAATAGTCACCTTTATATGACATATTTAACTTATACGAATATTCATTAAGGCCATCGCGGCACATTAGGGCAGCGTCTTAGAACTGTATACTGGAACTGTGGCGTTCAGGGCCGCCACAGAACACACTATCTCGCTTACTAGGTATATGCATAATAAAGAGTGAAGCTAAGAAAATAATTTGGCATACATAAACGTTTCCAGAAGCAATCTTCCTAGTGTACCAACAATATAAGCAGGTTAACACAAACAGACGTACAAAAACAACAATTTCAATAAAAACTTTTAGTAAAATGAAATCTTGATATTAAATGCAAAGTATAGGAACTGAGTTTTAGCGACGAAACTACCCCGGTCCTTGGCACAAACCCCGAATAGGTGTTAGTAATACCATTGTGCACGGAATATTTGATTTAATTTTCTTTCTTCTTTAGGTACCTATGCGAAATTTCAAAAGATTTTTGTAATATTTTAAAGTGTTTTTCGCACATATTCTGGTACGTAGAAATGAAAGATGTTTGTGGGTTCGATTATCATTCGGAGGAATGATTATCAATTTTTTTAGGATTGATTTTTAGCCATGTCTCAAAAAAAAATGGAAAACGAAATGTCTTTCCTTGAACTATATCTAGTATGAGCCTCTCAATCATTTAAAATATTGAAAAGAAAATTCTCCATACATCGATCTATATTGTCGTAATGGATATCATCTCTCGAATCAGATTTCCATCACAGCTTATCCGTGAATTGTACAGACAGCGGCACAGGTCCATACCGCTTTTATACCTAAGCACTTACATGTAAGCTCCAAAATGCCTCGCCCACTGTACGCCCGGCGAAATGAAAGAAGTAAATACACGCTACGGAGATTGAAGAATATCGAATGTGATTCCAATTGATGGTTTACTTCGTGGAGTTATCCGTTTAAATTAAACGAATAAGTTAAGGGCTTAGGTTAGTTGTAGGTTTAACTTAAACTTGTTTTAATTTTGGATATTGATTGACGGAATTGAACGTAGCACATTGTTTAGCTGGAGTATTAAATTGTCCTCGTGGTGCAGAGTAGTACCAGCGTGCTACTGTAAACGCAACGGCTGTGGGTTCGATTTCCATTCGGGGGAATGAAATATTAAATACTTTAATTTCTTTGCTTATGGGTCTGATTCCTACTCGTGGAGAACAGAGTATTTCAACACTAGGTGAGGTTGCTTCTGCCTACTTTACTATTGGGTAAAAATGGTTTCTTATGACGTTTGAAACTACGAAACAAATACACATTTTCTATTTTCTAACCATTCTTAACCTTAAAATAGATAAGAGATACGAAACTTCAATATTCGCGTCTGTATTTCATTTTATGTTTATTCAATATCCAATGTCCGGTTGTTTGTCGGATGCGAGAGCTCTTTGAAATGAAAATATAAGCGCATGTTTGATTTATTGCATTCTATTGTGTTTATAATAGTGGGAAGTAACTTTTAATAAACTAATACCGGAGACCGTAGTCATTACATTTTGTTCGCTTTGGTAACTAGAAAAAGCGCGGCGTTGAGGGTCGTCAACGTAGTGTCTTAACACTAGGGTCCATCTCATCGTCCGCCAGCTATAAGGTCATTGCATTGCTGCTGACGCGGACGGAAAGTGGAGAATGGACAGTTTCGGCACTAGGTCCTTTTACTTACCTTAGATACCTTACACCCTATCCACGGTAACTTCTAACTTGTGTAGTGAAGCTGAAAAAAAATATTATATAAAAATAAGTGGAATATTGGAAAAGATGTCACATTTCACTGTCCACTTGGTCCCGAGCCATGCTTGTTGCGTTCCAACTATAATACATTGTGGTATTTATGTATTTTGAACGAGAATACGTTGTCGGCGGACGATCTGTACGGGCGACCAGCTAAGTAGGTCAGCTAAATTTCACAGGATTACCTTACAGCAATAACTTTATCTATATTTTATCTATCTCTATCTATATTTTGCTTTTCTGTATATAGTTTACAGAAATGTATGTACGGTGGGATTATATTATCCATTATTATATATGTATAAGATATATTGTTTTTCTTTGTTTCACGCGGTGTCCCGGGCATAGCAGGGTAGGCAGAGTGAAAATTTGACAATACGTGGAGAGTGTAACGTTATGTTCCCTACGTCTACCCTGCTGAAAAGTTGAGGTCGTCGTCTATTGTTAAGCTATATGATATAGTAGGGAAGCCTCTTCTACAAAGTCAATGGAAAAAATTACTTCACTTTGTAATTGAGATAACAGATGTCTACCACCAAAATTTTAACTTCGCGGTACAGCGTCTGGCTAGTCACGAGTATTGTGGACTCGATTCCCATTCGGGAGAATTAATATTTTCTTTTGAGTTGAGTTCCTCCTTACAACGTCTCGAAAATTTGGCCGAAAGCGTGGTATGGAGCGTCTTAACAGCTCAATACTAGTTCTACCCTGGATAAGCGGGACACAGCGTGGAAAAAAACCCACAAAACCTATATAGCTGTAGACACAAGCAACTCCCGCGTCAGCATCCGTATTCCGTATCATTTCCGAGATTACTCTCACAGACATGCCTATATTCGCCAGGGATTAAGTTATCGATTCTATCACACAGGGAGGTATCGTAGCACAGATTTATGTAGATAATCTAGGTTCTGGTGGAATATATGATAAATCGGAGAACGGGATTTACGATCCTATGAATGCGTTATACGGCGACGGTAAGACAGACGATCGGCTTTTTTATTATATATAGATTTTACTTCGGTTGTATGATTTTAGTTTATCATTAGACTTCAAAAAGGAGGTCCTCGAGTGAGAGCGAATAACTAATTCTTTTAGTATAGTTTTTTTGTATGTACATGATATTGCAGTCGATGTTATCAGGATATTTTTTTTAAAAGAGGATTTTGCAACTATGTAAAATCCTCTTTAGGTATTACTTCGGTCCTCCTCTTCCTCTTTAGGTATCCTCTTTAGGTATTTATTTAAGGTATTACTTCGGTAGACCGAACTACTAAGTTCGGTCTGCCGAAGTAATACCAAGTAAATATAAGAAATTAGCGAATAAATTATAAGCAAAAAAGAATTTTTAGAAAAAGCTTAACGCGACAAGCTTTTATGATCATATAAATTGTGTACAATGAGGTTATGAGTTGATAGTCAAAATTTAAAAGACAATTTTTTTTTTCTCCTTTTTAGAGCGTTTAAATAAAAGCTTTTTCTTTTTTGCTTATAATTTATTTTATCCTTTTTAGTTACCACTGGCTAGGATGTCACATTATTTTTCTTATTATTCTCGGCAAGCCCTTTCATTTGATAACCGTATTGCAGATGTGCATAAATAATAACTATTCCGTCATCTTAGATGTTCCGCCATATTGGATTTAGAATGAAGTCACAAACCTTATCGTGCATTGTCATCGAAACCAAACGTGTATACAAAATTTCAGCACAATCGTACGAACGTACCTTTCATTATATGAAAGCACAAAAAACTTGAATAGTCTTATAATATTAATGATATACATATGATTTCAAGTAATGTCATATTATTAAGTTTGAATTTCACAGAGTCTAGGCTACACTCAATGGGCAGACCACTAACACGCCTACTGTTGACGGTGGCTGTCGTAGTAGTGATGAATGTATGAATGAATGACTGTATGTAATAACCAAATGTATGAAGCATGAGCTTATATTTAATATCTAATGATTAACATGTTAAATTCCAGATGAAGTGGACGTGATCGGCTACACGTCGAACCAGAGCGACAGCGAGTCGCTGGTGTCGGGGCACAGCGGCGACAGCGGCGTGGTGGCGCGCCGGCGTCGCCGCAAGCACCGCGCCTCGCGGTACACTAGGGTGTAGGTAAGATGAGTTTATTTTATACTATTATTTTTGTTATGTAACTAGTATAGAAAAATATCTGGGATCCTTTAAAAGGAAATGTTTTATCACTAGGCTCTCTCAGCCTACCCTTTAATAGAAATGTTGTTGTATTGATTAAAATATGATTCAAATCAGCTGGTTATTTAAATGGTATAAGTTATTTATATTTTTCTCCAGTCCAGTTGGATACATGATCCAACCGTGACGAGACTTGTACTTAACTATTTTACTCTGCAGACTGCAGCACTCCAATCGTCTACAAAGACAAAGAGACGATTCATTCAAAAAAAATACAGACGAACATACAAAAAAAATAACCTCCTTGTCTTACAGAAGTCGGTTAAAAATGTAAATGACTCGACTTGAACTGGATATGGAATAAAAGATTTACAACATTTATGGAAAAACACATCGTTTCTTTCTTTTATTTTTAGGTATCTTAAAAAAATACTCATTATTATTATCAAGACTACATCTTCTGAAAGTTCTGTATATAACTAATTAATTTGTAATAAAAATATTCCTTACCGAATTTAATTAACACATAGATATTTACTTGCAGGTGAGCGATGCGCGGCGCGAGCGCAAGGCGCAGTTACTTCTTATAAAAACAAACGTAGGACATTTTGTTGGTACATATATTGAGGCGAATGTTGTTCGTGACTGAGTGGGGAGTGTCTTCTGATACAAAAATACATTGATATATAAATAAATAATTAAATAAACCACCACCAACCGACCCCCACTGCCCTGACAGTGGTCTGGATATGTCTGGACATGTCCTAGACAGGTCTGGATACGTTTGGACATGTCTGAATATGTTTGTACATGCCAGTATATGATTTGTCTCAAGTGACCAGTTGTGAGATGCGCCCGCGCCGATTATCATACACACCTAGTACAAAATTGCCAAAAAAAAGTTTATTTTTCTCCTCTTCTTTTCAAAATCGTTCGGTCTCGCTTTCATCACAATGGGGCCAGCATTGTATTATCACGCCCCATATCACACATTTTTTTTTAAATCGTCTATTTATAAATTTCACGTTTACGTTTTTAGTACTTATTGTTATTTCCACGTTGTATAGATATCGATTTTATATTTTGTATATAAAATATATTATATTTTTTTTCTTGTATAAATTAATTGAATAGATTTATATTTGCGTTTTGTAAAATTATGTTATTTTTATTTTTTGGGTTCTTCAATAGCGCCCCACCAGATAATACTTATTGTTCTAACAATTGATTGATGAAGGTACTCGAGCGATTCTCGGATTTATTACGTCGTTGATCGTTCTCTGTACCCATCTATCTTTCTTCATACGAAATGCTGTCTCTTACAAATTTGTTGATCTTGAGTTATGCTTTATATTAATATATTTTAAAATCATTTTAAGCATAGTATGACCATATTTTAATTTATTATATTCCATTAAATATTCGGTTATGAGGTTATTTTGAATGGCAACAATTTTTCTAGAGAAAGCAAATTGTATGAGCATCGCGGACTAACATCGTATTGTTAAGTATTAATATTGAATGTTTTATGATCTCACTTCATTGTCACATACCTCTGCGAGTAATATGTCGTTTTGTTATTATTTTATTAATATTTTTGTTCTACGTTGACTAAAATGTTTGATTTTAATGATATATAATATCTTAATACCATCAAAATCCGTCCAGGGTAACTTTAGTTTGAACATCGATTGAAAAAATTAAAGTACAATATTTTTTTTATCTGTCCAACAATTGCAGAAAAAAAATGATAACAATTTGACACAATTACTCGCATAGTCTATTATCTATGTGTTACACATACCAAAAATAATATTATATTGAAAGGAAAACTGGACAATACAATGTCGATAGAAACTCTGGAATATCTAGAAGAATCAATATATTTTTGTTATGACTATTCTATCTTGTAATAAATTGTTAATTCATTTTACTGAGTGACTGGTTTCATTGATTTTTTTTTTATTCGGTGGGTTCTCTTTTCATATGCTTCTTCCCACGGAATGTACATTTTTTAATATTGTAAATTTATTTAGGTATGGATGTTATAATAAGTATAGTTATTAAAGTATAATTATTGAAATGACAGTCTGATCTCTTAAGATAATATGTTATCTGTGGCGGCTGAGCCGCGTGTGTCCGTCGGGCGCTTTCGCAAAAAAAAACTTGTCACGTTTGAAATTCGCGCCAAAACTTCTAATTCGACAGTTAATTGCCATGTTTGTTTATATAATATAGTTTAATTGGTTGAAATTTAATATTTATTAATGTTTTTAATTCAGTACGAAATTGTTATTGTCAACGAGTAAGTCTAGTCGCATTAAAAATTGATATATTTATTTAGATTCTTATTAATTCGATGTTCGTTTCGGCGCGAGTTTCCTGCGGCCTCGTGCCCGATGTCCTGCAGCTACGAGCTGCGGCTTCGAGAACTCATCAAGGATAAATTAAATACTCGATAGCCGTAGCGCGGCTGTCACGTCCTGCCTCCTGTCTTTAAAGAATTAGATCACAAAGAATATCTATTTGACCGTGCTCTTGCTCTGTCCACTTTGTATGACGTACCAGTGTTTGCTTCGCGCCGTCGACACCCTCGCGTGTAAGGTAAGCGGCGACGGGACGCTTAAAGAGTACAAATTCAGTATAAGCCCTACTTGAGTGTTAATTGTAACATTAATTTTAATCACAAAGCAGGGAGAAGGTGCCGTCTGAACTGACGTTGGACGAGTGTGCGCGGGCGATAGTCGCCTCTGCAGTCTGCCTTCGATGTTGTCTCTTCCTTAACAAAATTATCTATCCTATTGCTACAGTGAGTTTGTTTTGCGTATCTTCTCAAGTTCTCATTAGCGACGCCCAGCGTCTGTACTCTGTACTCCACTGTAACGATAGGATATGCGTCGCTAGTACGCGCGTATCTCATTAGATAAGAAGTGTTATTAGAAACAAATTGCAATGGACCCCGCCCGCGGCCTCCCCTTCGCCCTTAGTCGCTGTAAAGTTGTTAGTCCGGCATTGTAAAAATATCACCGATTTGTAAATATTTCGAGACAAAATTTTTATACAAATTATTTCATAGATATATACTCGGACCAAGTAGAGGGAGCGGCGGCGGGCGGGTTGCGTTAGCGGGCTCTAGTTACTTTATTAAATGAAGATTCTAGAAAGAAAAAAAAACATATGGAAAAAATAAAAATCAAAGTTATCTCTCTCCCTTTTAATGTGAATGAGTGTTATTTTATTATTTTTCTTTACTCTAGAACATAATAAAAGTGACCAGAGCTCGGTAATTTCTTATATATGTTGTTTGTTATAAACGCAGTTGTGTCTGATCGTAGAGGCAAAACATTAGGTATTCTGACTACTGCTGGTTCTGGTGACTTGGCAGCATTATCTATGTATTTGACGAAAAAGCACATATAATTTACTATATGTAAAAAGTTATAGAATTAATTTAATAAAATTATAAATAAATAGTTTTTTTGTATTACTTTTATCACCTTTTATGAGAACACATAAAAAAACGGCTAAGATTTTTCGACTGAAGAGTTTCATGATGACAATCGTATTTTTATGATAAATTAACCAAAAAAAATAACATTTATAATTTTTTTGGCGAACAGTAAATCCTTTTCCTTGTCATCAATTTTGTAATTTAACAAAACTTAAGTTATTCTTTTAGTTATTTTTGTTGACAGTTAAGCTTTTCTTCTCTTTTGGCCTATGGCCTAAAAATTTATAACATTTTTGTCTCTATATTGAAGTTACTTCTAAAGGGAACGGAACATGGTCAACATAATGGGATGGGATAAGTATACATAAAAATACTTATATTTTTCTAAATTTTTACAATTTTCTTTCTGAAAACCTTTTTTGTAGTTACTTTTACTCAGTACATTAAGAACAATTATTAAATTAAAAAACAATATTTAGTTAATATTTTATTTCTATACATTCGATACAATAAAAACATCGACCAGCGATGGACAAGACACAAATATAACAAAACAATTAGCGTTAAATCTGAGTCACCATTGATTTCGATTTAACTTTTGAAGTAAATAAAGTCAAGTACTAAAGTCAGAAAAGTTTCGCTGTTCCAAGACAAAATATGATCTTGTTAAAGAATTCCTGTAAAAATGACATTACAAAATTAAAGTTAAATTACTTTGATGTTTTTGCGTTTATCAGGTATTGATTTTACAACTGCTTGGTAGAATGAAAAACGATGACAGTACAGTAGTAACAAGTCATTTGGAATTAAATATAAACTTTTGCGACTTTAATATTTACTTCTTTATAAAACGTCAAAATGACACATACAATTACGACAAATTCAACAAAAAAAAGAGTTTACACCTAACTTCGACCATTCATTTTAAGATATAACCTAGAAATATTTGTGCTTTTCATTATCTTACTACAATACCTACACAATTTTATCTATATTGAGTATTTAAATTACACTAAAATAACATTTTATATAACAGAAACACGTAATATTTATTTATTTATTTTATCATTTTGCGTCAGTGTACGCTGTTAAGCTCGCGTGATCACCCTAAGGGTTGCCTGGTCTTTTATTCATAATAAGAATACATATTATATAATTATTATATACAAAAATACAATAAAATTACTAATCTTTGGCAAAACTTTCATTTGGAAGCTTTGGTATTTAAAATTTGGTAACAATTATTTAAAAAAAATAAAAGAAATATGTTAGGAATGTAATAAATGAATTACTTACAAAATAATTTTATTTACTATAATAATTAACTAATTATAAGTGATAATAAACATTTATTTGAATATAAGCAAACTTAACCCGTGAAAGTGTAAAAATGCTGAAATATATTTTTGAAGAAATATTAAGTCATTTTGCCATTTTAGACTGCATCACTGAATGTAAATAAAACATTGGTAACCGTAAGTACTCATTTAAGGGTTAAGCAATGTATACAAATATTAGCACGAACATTAAACTTTAAAACAATTATAATATATGTATAGAAGTCAGTAAGTACCAAATCAATAATCATAAAATAGAAAGATATTTATTTTTACTTTTAGATGTCAATTTAATCAATTTATTAAAATTAAATGATTAAAATCTACACATATACCAATTCATTAAGCACTTGGTAACTTAAAATGAACACATTTTTACAATATCTATAAAATATTTAACTGAATTAGTAGTTTTTCGTAATGTTTTTAATTTATTTGGAAGAGAGATAGTATTTTCAAACAAACTTAATAAGGAAAGCTATTTTTTTATTATTATATTTAATATTTAATTTTAATGTTACCATATGTTTTATTTAATAGTAAATATAAGAAAACCAAATTACTCGATTCAAGTCGGAATAATAATATAAATTTTATTTTAAAAATTAAAAGGCTATAAAATATAACCAAATAATGCGTATTTTTTTCAAACAAATACAACAATACCAAAGCACTACACCGAACCTACACTATCTACATTAGGAATTAATACTAGGATGAGCATATAGGAATGTGTTTTAATTTAAATACACTAGACCTTTGGCTTTTAAAGCTGCTAACTTTGTGTGTTGGTTCAATTTTTTATTAGGAATTGTAAGTATTATTTTTAGATAATGCAGACAATAAAGCTGCACAAAAGTAAGCCAACTATTTTTTTTCATTGTGCTTTTGCTTGACAATGTACACGTAATATTACCATAAAGAACAAATAAGTGGTGTATTTTTTCAGATTTTATTTTCTCGTATTGTAAACAGAATATTAAAAGAATGATGAAAAAATACATTTCCATAATCCGTATGGGCAGTACTATAAAATTTTACCTCATGACGACATGTTATTATATTATATTTACTGAATAAAATATATATTATATTATATTTACTGAATAAAAACAAAAAAATACACACTAATGACAACAAATTACAACAAACTAAAAAGTATTCATAAACATACATAAAAATTGACCCAACAAACAAAATTATGAAAAAACTTAATAAATATAATATTAAGAAATCTTAACATTTTAAACGATACTATAATAATAATTTGATATATATATATATATATATATATATATATATATATATATATATATATATATAACTAGAATAAAGCTACTAAATATGGAAGAAAAATATTATTTTTTCCATGTTTTATACATTTTTTTTTCTTATAAAGACTTTCAATTCCATCAAAACCTAAGTTTAATTAGGACATAGCTTTTACCAATTTTGGATACATTTAATTATCAACAACTAAGTAGATTGGGCTTTGAAAATAAATAAAATGCCTTTAGATAGATTTTAAAAAAAGAAATCGCAAAATTTACATTTTATAAACTAAAACTTTAGTTTTTTTTATTTTATAGTAAATCAATCGTCCAGTTAAATGAAGATGAGAGATAAAAAATGATTACATTATTCAATAATAATAAATAAATGGGATTTAACGGTTAATTTTTAAGAAGCTTTAGTAAGAATAATTTTAAAATAACTTTTTACAACCTGTTATTTTTCTTTTTTTTACCACTATAAGGAAATAACGTTGTAAAGATACTATTTAATAAATATCTACTACAAGCGATTTTAGTGTAGTATCACGATTTTTTTCACTAGTTTTTAATAATACTAATATTATCATTTAGATCTCTCTTTGATTAATTTGAACGACATTTTTTAAAAATCTTAATATTATTGATATTTAAATAAGTTTTTTTAATTATATACTTAAATAAATATACCAAATTAATAAGAAAAGACTCATTTATTGAAAAAAATCTTGCCCACACTTTTAAATTATGCCAATATAAAATAATAGTAAAACTCTAAAATAAAAATAAACAATAAAGCTTTCCAAGCATTAATACAGATAACATATTAATTTAAAATCCTTATATTATGAATAACATCTCTCTTTCTCAAACAATTCAACTTGCAAGAATATTGCACGCAAGAATACTTAATTGCACGCATCGAATTACATCACATTTATATATGCAAGAATACAATGATGCTTGCTGATGTTAATGCAAGGTTAATCTGCCATACTTGATGTTTCATTGCAAAGCAATGTTGCATACATGTTGCACAGATCGAACGCAACTTGGTTTATTCGTCTTGCAAAGTAACAAGAACACGCAAGTTCATTTGCCAGACAACTTTGTAAGAATGTCACATAGATGTATTTAGTATATCTTATAATTATGGCTTACTTATCGGAATCTTGTACTAATTTAACATTGTCATCATCACGGCGGTTCGTCGGTCTTCGAAGTGGTCTCGGTTGTAATATGGAAAATCTTTCGTTTTGTTGTGAATTTGTTTTTTTACTAAGTGCTGTACGGAGGTGGCTTTCACCTGGAAATAATCATCAATGAATAATTAAAAAAGAGTCCATATGCCAAAAAGCAAGTATATTTCATGTTCTTTAATTTAGACAAATAGAAATACTCTTGCACAGAAAAAAACATAATTTAGACATAATTTAAATTTGAACAACACTTATACTTTTATGAAATACTTAATTATATATTCAAATGAAGCCGTCGTGGCGCAGAGGAAAAATCGTGCGACCTGTAGACGTAACGGTTGTGGTTTCGATCCCCACTTGGGATGTTGAAATATTTAATGTTTTCATTTTTTCGCTCTGGTGAAACTAAAGAATCTAATATTAAAAGCATGCTTTCTTCCCAATACGGGATACTAACAAAACGCCTATAAATTAGCACTTTGTCCATTCAAAGTTAATAGTAATAAAGTCTCGCCACTCAACTATTTTCTAAATCAGAATCTTGAAACAAGGTCCTCTCTATCTATTTGTATTGCCTTAAGAAAAAACATATTATACAGAACACAGAATGTGTCGAAAATTGGAAAACGGAGTGTCTTAACGAACCCAATTAAATACATACTAGTGTCCCTAATTCCATTTAATATGGAAAATGGAATCCCATTATATCCCATATGCGGGATACAGCAATATAAAAAAAACGGAAAAAATGAGCAAAATCAAGATTTAAAAAAAAATCTCTTTTCTTCTTGTACCTGGCAAAGACAAAGGGCGCCCACATAATGTCAGATCGTGAGCTCTCGGCGACACAGATCTCGACGACCGTGGACGACTTGGAGTATTATTATTTTTTGCTTCATCGCTTCGTGGACCGCGTCGTGGAGACCTAGATGGTAGTAGCTCCTGTAATATGTTTTATTTTTTTACTTAATTGACATTAGATTTTACAGTACGGTACGGTAAGCTGTGGCCGACCTGAAGTTACTTTGATTATTTTCTTCCCTAACGCGAGTTAACAATACGCAAATGTTCTGAAAGCCTCATTTTAGTTCGGCCACGACTCGCCGACCGTGCTTTACGGCTGAAAGCTAAATTTATATTATAAATGACACAAATGGCATAAAAGATTACTGCTAATTTTGTTTTTAGTATACTTATCTGTAATATAATATAAACAAAATTAACAATAACTTTTTACACTTATGGGGGACATTCACTTACATTTTGACAGTAATGTAGAAACATATATTATAAATAGTAGAATTAAAGAATATAGACTTTCTAACAGGTATGAGTACTAGAAATAAGAAATCGGAAATAGGCAATTGTAACGAGCAATAAAGTTGAAAAGTAATGTGCGTAACTTTACGTGAATTTCCGCTTACTTGGAATGCTACAATTTCAATCGTGGGTATAAAGTATTTAAACAAATAAGTGAAATAAAATATTCAAAATTGTTATATATTCATAATAAAAGTACCCATAGTTCGAAATATTTTTGAAAATTTGACTTATACTTTTTTCGTTTGGTAACTTTAAAAAATTAAGGTAACTTTAAAAAATAAGAGCAAATTCGTACTCTCAATCATCATAATAAGTAACTATTAGGTACTAATAAAATGTTAGGTCTATATTTTATAGAACTATAATAAATTAGCATAAAATTATAATGCAAATATCCTTTAAAAATGACTCGGAGAAACAGAACATACACCCCTCGTGTATGCTTGCATTGAGCATATATAGTACCTATAACATTTTAATCACAGAAAGCCATGCAACATGAACAAACAATTGACGACTATACGCATATCTTATACAAAACTATACTAATATAATAAAGTTGAAGAGTTTGTTTGAATAACGCGCTAATTCTGGAACAACTTGTTCCAATTGAATATTGTTTCTGTTTCCCACTGTACTTGTGATCAGAGTACCTCACATACCTCCCGTGCGTGCGGGAGGGAACTAAAACTTTCTTTGCGCAGGGGCACAAAGTGTCAACGCAACTGTTGTGTGTTCGATTGATGAGACTCGAGGAAATTAAATATTTATTAATTTCTTCATTTTGGTGTCGAGGCAATGCGGGGCGTTGAGTTCCACGACACAACGTGCAATGCCTCCAGAATTCGGCGGAAAGTGGGGAACGGAGTGTCATAATACTAGGTTCCCTCCGCCTTCCCCACTGTGTGCGGGATACAGCGTAAAGTTGATTTATTTTAGAGTCGTTGAGATCGACCTCAGAACTCTGGGATCGATCTCAACGATAATCCGTTCTCAACTAAGAACGGATTATAAATACAGGTCTTAGAAAGTGCCATGTGTCACATACAATATATTTAATAATATCCACTTGATAATCTACAAAAATCCATTTGACAATAAAAAAATTGTAAAAGAAAAAAACAACACAATACAAAACATTTCATTACACATAAAATCTCAAGCCATGCAAAACATGCATATGCAAGAAAACACAGATAAAATTTCTATAATAATATGTTAGTAACCTTCTCTTGCGAGGTGACGGAATAAGCGCTATATGAGACCGGGGTGTCCGTGAAATCGAACGCACTCGACGCCCGGTACGACAGAGTGTCTGTTAGAAACGCATTAGTATAAGATAGCTGTATATAGGCCCGTATCTACAAACCACTCTCAAGTCTGAGATTTATCTCGAAATGCCATTTTTATTCATAAATTTTATATCTATGAATGAAAATGGCATCTCAAGATCAATGTCAGAGAGAGCAGTTTATATATATACGGGCCTTCATTATTAATAGTAAAATATTAGTGGAAAATTATATGGTATTTTTTATGTTTAACCTGAGTTATAGCATTTTATTTAAAAAAAATATTGCATAGATCAAATTTAATGCTGTTTTGTGAGTATGCTTGTTATATTATTGTTATATTATATTAACTACAAATATATTTTTAAGAGTACAAGTTTCTGTTTTTAGCTGAACACTTTATCGCTAGCAGAGTAGTCTAAGAAAATGGAGCGTCAAATGTTATGGGCTCTTCATATATACAGATTATATATATTGGGCTGTGACTTAAGATTGCAATTATTTAAAACTAGGTTCCCTCTGTCTACCCTACATATCCAAAATATGGAGTATATTAAAATATTAAAAAATAAAATATTATTTATTTTTATTTGTATTGGGGTAAAACTATTTCATTAACAATAATTTTATGTTTAAGTCATAATTAGAATAATTAGAGTTTATGAAAAAAATGATATGTTATGATAGTTAATTTCAAAAGCAAGGAAAATATATTAAAATTTCAAACCATGAGGCCAGCAACTCGTCGGTGGTGGAGATCTGATTAAATGTTCATGAACTTCTTTTAATGTCATTGGATCATCTTCAACAAAATCTAGCGCCGCACTCCCAAATTCCTTAAAATTTTGTAATACAGGATAAAAATAAATACCAAAAGTAAGGAAATAATATTTGGCTTACAAAAATAGTTCAAAATGTATGAAAATCTTGAACTCAAATCCATGCCTCTTATATCTGTCTAAGTTCTTGTCATCAATTAAGCTGAATGTTTTATCATGTCAAATTAAAATTCTTATAGAGTTGTTATAAATATTTATTCTTACAGAAATGCTAACAACAAAAAAGTACAAACATCCAAGAATTTTTTACAAAGCTTGATTAGAAAAAATTAAGGCTTAATAGACTAAAGTACTTGAATGATTTCTACGATGCCTATCTTCAAGTCTGGCCAAATCTGAATTTTATACAATTTTTTTAATTTTTTTATCAAATATTATTTATTTATTTATTATTATAAAATAAAATAAATATTTTTGATGTGTGATCTTATGTAGATCTAGACTAAAAGTCATTACATTGGCCTTTTAAGAAATCTTTGTATATGCTATGCATGTCTTGGGGAAATAAAAGTATGTAATTTAAAAACAAATACAACAAATAACTTGTGCTTCATTACCTGTGACATTAATATTGTATCATCAGACTCACATTCCTCAGTGTGACTTTCAATAAGACTCTCTCTGCTAGCCATCACTTGCTGTAATTATTACATAAACAATGTTATTTAATTTACAACTCAATAACTTCACTTATGTAAGAATTGAATAATACCTGTAAATAAGGATTATCTTGTCTAGAAAGCCTTAGGGCTTCCATGTCTTGAGCGATGTTTCTAGTTCTACCAGGAGTCAACAAAACTGCAGGCGATCCACTTATATTAGAAGTCATAACTAAAATAATTTACGAAATTAACGAATTGGCGATCCTTTCTTTGTGACATCAATGTTAATTGTTTACAAAAATAATACATACCAGACAAAGAATCGTTGCTTGCCTGCATTTTATGATCGATCTGGGTAAACCGTCCAAATTTCCTATAAATGAGACTATATTCATAAATACTCCATAAATATAAATTTATTCGCGTAATATATATTGTAACACAGGTATAAAAGTACAGAAGATAATATCAATAATTTCGGTCAAAAACAATGTAACTTGACGGTAATATTTTTTATTTTAACATAACTATTAAGGGTACGTATCGCTTTATATGTGTTTTATGCGTAAACATGTAAAAATGTGCGAAATTCACTGATAATGTCTGACAACCATTTGACAGTTATTTTTTTTATAAATTTTTGCAACGATACGACACACTAGCACTAGACGTTCAGCATCAGCCTTAAAGCGCAGACTAAAAATAAATTAAATACGTACGGTACGGTATCGTAGGTATCGTAACTATTCGTGAATGGAAAAATGCGAGTAATCTGGTGTTGGAATGTATATTTTTTTATGACCTAAGGTTTGGAAAATTATTGTGAATGTATTTAATAATAGACTATTATAGCTGATAACAATATTTAGAAAATATTATTTCAATAAAACAAATAGGACTTTGGAACAGTAGTGAAAAAAGCATTTAATAACCTGGGTTTATATAACATTGTATAATAGGTATAATTATATTATATATAGACAATATTAAAAATATTACAGCGTTATGATATTCAAAATCTAATTTAAAATCTTTTTATTTTAGGAATTAAAAGATTTAAAGGTATAAATTTAGTGTATTCATATAAAATGTTAAGACATTAGCATTCTACATAAATTCCTTTAAATAGTCTCACGCTATGAAGCAGCACGAATTATAGCAAAGAAATAAATATTAAATCTGTCAATGGCTGGTGTTCCTCGTGGTGGTCTTAAGTAGGCAAATAAATAAATTCAATATCCAATGACTGTTTTTTTAAATTTTAACCCTACTGGTTAAAATTTGCTATGCATAATTTAAAAATAAATGTTAGTCAGCTTCACGCTGTATCCCCAAACAGCAGGGTACGCAGAGGGAACCCAGTGTCAAGATACTCCTTTCTCCCCTTTCCGCTGAATTCTTGGGATTGGGAAGGTTGGAACTACTAAAAGGCGGAGACGAATCCGCAAGTTTAGTAGTAAATAAAATAAAACAACAAAATACAATATAATATATGAATTTATTTAATCTGAAAGGCACCTTTTCAAAGAAGGCTGCTCCTCCCCATTGAAACTGTAATGTGACAACAATAATGTATATTCTAGAGTCTACTATAACAAATTGCAAGCAAACATATTTTCTATTTATATTTACATTAGATTTTATATCAATTACGTTATAATTATAACATTCGCAAAAAGTATCCATATTGAAAAGACATTTAATTAATTTCGTTTACAGTTCGTTGTCAGTTAACACGTATTGGGCTGCACTGCCGTAGTCCAAGATTCGATTCTTGATATTCTTAAGTTTAGATATATATTGTTTGTGTATCTTAGTGTTAGTTCTTGTGTAGCGTAGGGCTGTTATCATTTTATCAACAGTGTAATGCAGCCAGAGTATGTTGGTGTATGGCTCGAAATTCTTCCAATTGTTGCTGTAACATACAATAAAATATTATTAATATGCTGCATAAAGACATGATGTAATAACAATTATTTTCTAATTTAGTTTTAAGAAATATTATTTGATTTATGATATTTTTCATTTTCCTCTAGGTGGATATTATATTTTATGTTCGCAATTTTTAACAATATTACATTATTTTGGCACAGTTGTTATATTTACGTTATGTTTAATATTCAATGTTCAATATATCTTAATATATCAAACATTTTCAATTAAATACTCTCATGTATTCAACTCACACACTCAACCACATGCCAATTCCTTTCCAATAACAGTAACAGTAGTATACAATAGTATAAAAAAGCAACTGCTAAGTTTCCTGCTGGTACTGCCCAACAGCGTTGCCCTTCCCTGACGGAATGACAGCTTTATATTAATTTTTCTTCAACCAACTCAATAATAGCTAACAAAAGTCTATTCAAATGAAGAAAAAAAAATAGAATTAGTACTAACCCAAGCCGTTCCCTCATAAGCCTATACACTTCAAACTGATAATCCCCGACGGCGTCAAACAGCGTGTCATCCTCGGCCAGGTCGTTGTAGAGCGCCGCGCTCTCCGCGACACCCGCGATACTGCCGCCACTGAGCGGCAGCGACACCCGCGACAGCGAGTAGTCTATGATGGTGGCGGCGACACCGCGTCGTGGCACCGAGTAGTGGCGGCCGCGGAGCACGAAGTGCGCGCACTGGGGACCGAACATTCATATTATTTTAATTATTTACAAATAAAGTTATTTCTAAACCACATACATTGGAATAAACAAAATGACCAAACGGCAGTTATAATATTGTGTAGGGGAATTGCACAAGTATTATTATATTCTTTATAAACACGCTAAGTCAGCGCATGAATCAGCGCAATTAATTTATTCGCTACAAATGCAATTGTGAAATCATGTTGCACTATTGTTTTGTAGCATATAAATAACCAAATTAAATATACAATAAATGAGTTCAATATTAAGTCTCGTATCATCAGCATTACTCCGATGCTATAGCCCACAATTGTAACGTAATGTATATTTTACCGGAAATCTGTATAATTCGGTAACATATACAACAAAATATCAAAACCTTTTATTGTCACAAGAAACATTTTGAAACAAATACCCACCTTTTGATCAGTAGGTGCTATAAGTACGTTGCCCCAATGAAGATCACGATGCTCAAACTGAAATGCCTCCTCGGCTACCGCTAGGCCAAATGCAACCTGAAAAATTACACATATAAACAAAATTACAAAATCGGTATACAAATCAAAATCCACACATTTATGATAATTAAAAAAAAATAATGTTAAACATCAGTTTACATGGTTTGAGTGTGTTTGTCAACAACAACTTTTTTAATTGTCTACTTTACAATTAAACAACTAAAATTCTTACAATAATATTTTTTTAAACAATATTTAAAAATAAATATATTCTCTAAATTTATTAAAATAAATAATTAAAAGAAACTCCAATAAATATGTAACAACACAACAAAAAACGATGCTTATAAACAAAAAAAAACAACAAAAAGCAGGTAAAGACAGCCGCAAAGGATAAGTGAAAATCTAGTCAAGGTTCCGTAACTTGACACTAGAAAATCACCCATCTTCCGAAACTGTCACTCACACTCATGCAGGACAAATGCTGAAAAAAAAACACAAAACAATGATTTAAAAGAAATCCTAATCTACTGGTGCACAATGTAAATAAGATTAATTTAATAAAACCTGTGGACTATATTTCTGTAGTTCTACAAATCAAATAAAAACTAAAAAAAAAGTACAAATAACAGCTATTATTTTAGCTTGAGACATGAATCTAAAATCTACACACAAAACTCATATAATAATTAATAAGTCAATTTTAAAAATCACTATCCTTTGCTTAGAAAACAAAACGTCAAACCTGTCAACTATCAAAATCGTCATAGCTGTCATCTGTCAAAGCACGATGCTCAAAGTGAAACGCCTCTACGGTCAACTGTCAAACACTTAAAACGTCAAAGCTGTCAAATGTCAAAACTGTCACCTGTTTAAACAGCGCGTACGCCTGCTCCGCGTTCACGAACTGGTAGCTCTCGAGGTCCTGTCCAGCGTTGGAGAGCTCCAGCACCAGGTAGTTCTGGTGCGCGGGCAGCACGGCGGGCGTGTCGTTCTCAGAGCCCTTCGTCTCGTCGTACAGCTCCCACAGGTCGAGAAGGCGGGTTGGATAGCTACCTTGTACGCATCTGACTGCTAGAACCTGGAATATGAAAATAATACTTACTTAATTTAATTAAAAAATCACAATAACTATTGCACATATTTATATTTCTGTACATATTGAATGAAAATACTTTAAGTATCCTCAAGTAAGAATCAAACCCTAATACAAAATATATTCTACCTATAACAACATATAATCTAACTGCTGCATAGCATCATAACGCATGGCTTATTTAATTATCATCTCTAATATGTTTCCCTGAAAGAAAACCAAATAAAACAACTAATATCTACTATATACTTTTAAGCAATTTGAACTAGGACCTATCACCCTGTTGCTTCAATACAACCATAATTAAAATAAAAACATACAAAAAGATATCAATTATCAAATAAATGTAAACAAAACATAAAACTCAAAAACCACGAAATCATTATCATATTTGTTTAGCAATTATGCAGTTATAAAAACTATTAATTTTTTATTTTAATAATAATTAAGTACACACAATGATTTATTAAAAGTAATGAATCCACATTCCAGGGAATAGGAATTCTAGTGAAATAAATTTATCACAATTATATATTAAATGGCAGTTGTTAAAAAAATTATATAGAGAAAAAGAACAGAATTCTTATAGTTTTCCAAATAATGTGAAAAATTCATTTAAATAATAAGTACTACCATACATTTGAGAATATACACATTTTTGTATTTATAAAGTGACATACATATGGCAATTTGTGTGATTATACAACCTCTAGTAATCATTAATATGTAAAAAAATAATTGGATATATATTATTAATTAGCATATGCAATATTTTAATTAATTATATCCTTGATTTCCAATTTCTTTTCTAGAGATGGTCTATATAAATTGTTATTCCTAGTAATCACATTTAAAACACATTAAAAACAGATAATAAAAAGATAATCTCCCCAATAAAAGATACATATTAAAAAAAAGCTATACCATATATGCAATTATCTGAACCACATACAGTTTTGAATTTGTAAAGATAGTAAAGTTGATCTGACCTATATTACATTATCAAACAAATATTTCATTATCTGTAGATAAAATGATGAGTGATTCATAAAATGTCTGTCACATTATTTAAAAGATAATTATAAAATTAATTAATATTTATAATAATGGATAGCTACAATTTTTTTTACGAAAGCCTTTTTGGTAATTTAAACAGATTTATATTTTTATGATGTAGGAGGATCCCATCCATTTTACTTTAGCACGGATTTGTTTTAAATGAGATGATGGTGGGTTCAGTTTCCACCTGTTGATTTTTTAAATATCGCTCTGGTCTCCTCAATAATTCGGCAGAATGTGGGATACTATTATATACCAGCCCTGTAAGGGATATTACTGTTGCATAAAAACTCTTGATAGATCAGGCTCATTTGGGTTGTTATATTATTCACACTAGTGTGACTGCATTTGTGAATGGGGAATGAAGTGTCTTAGTGTTAAGACAATAGGTTCCCAGGATTGGGATACAGCGTACAGCACTATTTCTCTTTGCCAAACTAACAATAAAAAGAAATAGAAAGAATAAACAAAATAAACAAACCTCATTGAAGACATCAGAAGCATTCATTACAGAATGTAGATCCAAAGTTTCAACACTCTTGCCCTCATCAAAATGTTGTTCTATTTCTGCTATAGGAGTGCGCAGGGCACTCAATTCCCTGTAAAGGCAAAAAAATTTTTTTTATAAAAAACTAACTTTTTCCTTGAGGCTTAACCTGCAGGGCCAAATGGAAATAGCTTAAGCCCCACTAAAGCAGAGATGAGAAGAGAGGAGAGGAGAGGAGAGGGTTTAATGTGAAGAATATAAATTATTTTTATTTCAGCACCCTGGCAATAAAAAGTGTGGCATTGAAGGATAAAAAGATTACTAACAGATAATTTATATAATGAACTCGACGCAATAAAAAATACTGATCAAAGGCAGATTTAAAAAAATAGGCAGACATTTGTGTAAAAAAGTAAGGCTACACAGATATTAATCTCCACATAACTTCCTCAATGGGAAGTTTATTCAATCAACATTTATTTGCGTGAATGGCATCCTTAATTGGCATAGATAAGGAATAACAGTCCAAGTCCTTGGTTTTACTGTTCATTTTTTAAAATAAAAATGTCATTGTTTATTTAGTTTTTGTAATGATTATATATACGTAGATGATAAGACTATCATCATATATATGTATATTATTACGATAATGTGCAATTTATTCCTGGAAGTAATAAATTCATGATCATAAAATTTGCGATATTGAAATAATATTAAGATTTATTGCCATATGCAGCATATATGTATATATATATATATATATATATATATATATATATGTATATATATATATATAATGTTAAGAACTTCCGTTCTTCACCTTTCGGCCAACTTTCGGAACATTTCATGTTGAGTGTTCTAAATTGTAATCCTAATATATACATAGAATTATTTAATACTTTCATTTCCTCGCTCTGGTAACGAGGCAAAGCGCGGCTTTGAGTTTCGTCACTCAAGCATGCGTCCAGAATTCATGAAGGCAGTGAGTAAGGAAGTGCCTTAATGGGAACAGAGTGTAATAACACTAGGCCCCCACATTCCCTCTGCCTACCCTCCTATTAGAGGGATACAGCGTGAAGCTACAAAAAAATTATATTTCATTATATTTTTTAAAGAATACTACTGCTTGTGTGAAGTAGTTTACTAACATTTTCTACATGATGATAATGAATCATTCAGAAGGGATGTGCATCTATAATATAGGTATTGTATAGCAGATATAAAGTGACACAGATAAACAAACAAAACTGAGCATAGGCAAATATTTGTATGCAAGATCAGAAACCTTTAGGGTTAATGAATTCTGGCATTACAATTGTAAATAACTTATTCTCTTGTTTTTTTTACTGTACAACCAATGTGAAGTATATTACAAATGACACAGATGACAAATGTGTCTTGTAAATGCTTTGATTCTATCAAAAAAAGAATTAACATACCAATGTTAAGCATAAAATATACAAAAGGAAAAAATATAAAGCGTCAGCTTCAAACTTATCTCTGTATAACAGTGTAGGCAGAGGATACCTAGTATTAGGACTACTCTGTACCTTATTTTTCACGTTACTTTCGCTATATCACATGTCAAGTGCTAGTTGGTCTACTAGAGTAGGTAAATGAAAAATAAATTTATACAATTATTCCTCCGGGAGTCCCACCTACAAAAACATCTCAATTACAGTCACAGCCTCAGGAGAAAAATATATATATTCTTTATTGCACATGTATAAATAGTAAGAAAACAGTTAAAAAGTTATGTTTACAATGGCGGGCTTATTTCTGAAAGAAATCTCTTCCAGCCAACCTATGGAAGTGGATGAGTGCCAAACAGCGGAATAACAACACAGTGCAACACAGAAAAAAAAAATATCAGAAAAATATATGTATATATTAACTAACACATTATAAACATAATACATGCTACAATATATAATATAAATAAATATATAATATTTATATTTCATATAGCTTGTCAGTTTATTGTTTAAATACATTACTAATTCAAATATAATGTGTAATAATATAAGGTAAATAATATTAATAAAAATGTAAGGTAAATCCCAAGCAAACATGTTTTTGTTAAAATTCTGCAAATACAGATAAACAAATTCAATGAATATTAATAAAAACATGTATGTAAGCATTGATGTATACTTGCAACTGATTAATGATACTCATTTAAAGCATCTTTAGCAGGATCTTTTGATTGACACAATCTATACAAAAATTTAAAAATACAACATTTAACGGCAGATAAAAAGTGGCAATGGCTTTGAGATTTTGTGTATTGAGTGGCAGAACTCTACTCTGCATTTGTCTTGAAAAAACAAATAATTTCTCCCAAGTGGCAATCAAATCCACAGCCATCACTTTACTGTCAGGTGTTGCACTGCTGTGCCACAACTGCTTCAGCTTCTCAATATGATAACAATTTTTTTTTATTTTAACAAAAGTGACCTTATTACCAAAAATATCAAAATTAAAGAAAAACAAAACTTACATAGCAATCACAATCTCAGATATAATTTCATGGTAGTCCTTCTGATCTTCTCCATTCACTTTGATGTGGCCAGCTATGGGCACTATTTTCAGCACACGAGCTCTGCCGTCTCGAGCGCGCCAGAGGTAAACTTCCCCGTAGACACCCTCGCCGATCTTGCGGCAGTTTTTCAGGACTCTAAATGAAAAATTGGCTTCACAAAGTGGTAGACAGACAGATGACAAGATGAAATAAATCATAATCCTGGGTATCTAGGTTTCATTTTTTGCCTAAAATAGCCATTCTGCATTTTATAAAGCAAATATGATATATTTGATTATATAACAATAACCAATGTGGCATTTACGATATTAATTTCAAAGTGAGGGTAGATTACATAAGAGTTTGAACATACATAGCATTATTGTTAATTATAATTATTTTCTTTTTCTGTTAGTATTATTGTAATATTTTTGAGACTTGAGTTACCAATGTATCAGTTACTATTCATCGAAATGGAATAATCAAAACATAAGAAAAAATTCTACCACTCCCATACCAAGGAATACATAAAATAAAGGTTTGGTTTTTTAATTAAGTAAGCTATAACAGCAACTTGATAATTGTTTAAAATTTATATTGAAAAATTTAAAAAACCTTATTTTTTTTAATATTTATTAATACTAAAATTATATGAGCCAAGGGCTTTGAGTGGAAACATCCACTAAATTAATAATTAGCTTCATTTCGACAAAAAAAACCAATCAATTGTAATTATTACTATAATACATTTTATTCTATCTTAAAATTTAAAATTTTAAAAAAGAAAACAAAAGCTTTCATTCATTGTTCACAAAAACAACATGTGTTTGTTATGAAGCCACCATCTTGCTTTTCACTTGACCCAATAAAACGACATACACAATTTTCTGAATAAGACCACCTTGTTGTGTAATAAAATACGCTAGTAATATAATTGGATTATCAATGGCGTGTACTCACGTATCTGGATAGCATTCATCAAACAGTACAACTTCTGTTTGATTGCAACGTCGCAAGACGTAGTCCCGCGCGGTCGCTATACGGCTCGTGGACTCATGAAACTTTTCTAGAACAGTGACCTCGTGATCAGAGCCACCGATCGATAGTTTTGATAGCTCAACAATCGTATCATCACAGTCGTCGGTCAAAAATCCTGCAAATAAACCATATTGTTCGATACAAGAATCGACGTAATGACAAGTACTAGGAAGCGAATGACGAACTTTCCCCATGAGTAATCAAAGTGTTACGTAGAATCGGTGAAACGACGTAAGCTTACAATACTTTGGCCTAAATACTATTTCATGCGATTTAAACTCACCTGTGTATTGCAGGGAAAGATGCATGCACTCTGCTTTAGACACTTTTTACGAACAAAGGCTCAGAACCAAGCTATTATCCCGTTAGGGATAAAGAATGGTAGTCAAAATGTCCGATCAATCACGAAGATTTGCACAATATAAAAATGTCTTACTACTGTTTATCGACAGTAGTTATTAAAAATCACTACTTAATGTAAATTATCTAAGAGATAATTTGTTAATAACAAAAAAAACAAAAATTACAATGGCAGCGACACTATAACAGCGTCTGCTTCCGTGAATGAATGACGATTGACGCACAGACGAAAAATAAGTTCTAGCATTTGTAAATTACAACGTATATGTAGTGTTGCCAGTACGTTACTCAAATATCTACTAAAACCTGCGTATTTTAACAAAATATTTCATTAAATTATTATTTAGAAAAGTAATTACATATAATGTCTTTGTAATGGATTTTAACAATAGTAATGGATTCTTTAAATTTCAGCAAATTCGCAAAAGCAACTAAGTACCTTGTAAATATAAAAATTAGAAATAAAAAATAATTACCTTGTAAATCTTCAGACAGTGTTGTGGAACATAAACTAATTCTTGAAGCATTAGATTCCTGAAATGAAAAATTATAAATTAAAAAATATTTAATTATAATTTATTTTCCATCTTGTGAATATAAAAAGATTTTAAGAAACACATAGGGTTGTAGAATACATTTTATGTTAATTTTCCAATTAAGCACATATATCAGCATTGCCAGTAGATGTCTTGATTTTTAGCCCAAAATCTCGAGCACGACAGTTATGGTCCCGCTTTATGTAAATTATTCCACACACTTTGATCTTTTTTAATTTCTTTATTTTAATAATAAGTTAGTAATCATTTCAGATACTACTATTTCAGATATGCTTTTATTATGTACTAGTCAAAATAAAACAAGGGCCACTGCAAGTTTCAAGTATACTCATGTGTTTCTGGGACTTAAGTATTAGGAAATGATGAAATTCATTGGTTTGCCATTTTAATGTTATTGACTCAAAATTTAATTAAAATTGGCGCAACAAAAATAACTTGGAATTTTTTTAGCCTAGCCCATTTTTGACAAAAAAAATCACTTCCGCTCATAAAGCCATCAAGAACTTCTAGCATTGGTAAGGCTTCTTTTTTGTTTTCTTCAGTATCATGTGTGCCCTATTCTTTTTTGTACACATTCCTGAAGCTCGAAAGGCACACTTTCAATCAGGTGTGATACTGTTTCTTGAGGAATTTGATTCCATAATCAACTGTCGCTTGTTATGTACCGAACGATTCGTTTGAGAATAAATCAATATCAGCCCCCTCTGAGCTCCTCTGATGGTTTAAATAGTGTGTACGCTTGCATTGTCGTGCATTAACTTGAATCTTGCACCAATTCTCTGAACAAAAGGCATGAGGGTAAAATGAAGTGGTTCAAAAAAAAACTAAATCTACCCACTTTAACAATTTTTTTCTGGTGGTATATGCAAATAGGACTTGTCAACACACAAGACGAATGTATCATAAGTATCAACCACTCAAGATTGCATTAATGTCTTAAAATTAACCCAAAGTGGCCCTTATTTTGTTTTAACTAGTATGTATAGGTATGTTGTATTTTTATCAATAACAAAATAATTAAAATATATGTTACTCTTGCTTACTCTTACAATCCTAATGGTAGACCTAGAAGGTTTAGAGACAAAAGTACTTCTGCGGCTATGGATTGATTCATTGTGTACTGAACCTGTAAAATAATTACACATTAAAATAATTCATTTGAAATATAAATATTTCAGTGGAATAAACAAAAAAATATAGAGAAATAATTTAAACCTGACATTACACTGAAACTTTGACTGATAGTGCCAAATTCATATTTTTTATAGTTACACTTACCAAAAAGTTTATGCTTATAGATTTTTTAAAAAAAAGTACACAGTAATTATCTTCTTATACATTTATTTAAGTGAGTTATTGTGGTGCAGTGGGGCAGTGTCTATTGTAAATGTGACAGTTCGAAGTTCAATTTGTACTGAGGAAAATGAATTATTTTCATTTACCCTATTTTGGCAATAGAAAGCAAGCAAGCGCACAAGTGTCTTTACACTAGGTGCACTTGGATAATCTACATGGGTGAAGCATGATTCTGCTTTGATTTCATTTCATTGTACTAGTAATAAATTTATTCACTAAATTCTACTTTTAAAATTACCTTTCATGTTTTGCATTTCCATTGTGCTAATAACACTTTGACGATACTTCCTTCCTTTTGTATCAAGAGGTTCAAGATCTAAAATAGAATGATCAAAATGGTCAGCCATTGTAGTCATTCTTCTGTAAATACTTAATGATCTTTCCCATCTTTTGCCTGGTTGTAAGGCTATTCCTTGTTTTATTTCACATGTTGATGATCTAGAATCATTTAAGTCTACTATATCTTCACTTATATATGATACATTCTGTTTATTTTCTTCTGTATTATTTACAGGTATATCTATATCTGTACTTTCTCTATTTAATCTAGAACTTTTTCTAGTCATATATTTTCTGTATTTTATATTCCTAGTATCATTTAGAGCAATTGAATATTTTCTATGTTTCTCTATGGGAGATATAGATTTTTTCGTAAGTTTTAACAATGGCTTTTCAATATTATTATAATTGTAAGTGTGTAACATTGAATTATGTAGATTTACTTCAGTTACTTTTTCGTCAGATGATATACTTTCGTCTGAAACTTCTATACAATCATATTTTTCAATATCTATCTCATTTTCAGCAATTTTATCATTCTCTTTAAATGTTACTACAGTTTTATCAAAATCAGTACTACTTCCACTTGCAATAGAATTATCTAATTTTAAAAGAAAAGAATTATTTGCAACACAATTTCTTCGTCTGGTTGTTACAAAACTAACACAAATATTTTCATCAGCCTTGTCAGTTTCCTTTCTTTCTTCTTTTGTTTCCTTGAAACTAGTCTCTGATTCATTACTTTGTTCTGATAATGAATTAGATTCCAAATCATTGATTGTCAAAATGGGTGATATGGTGGAGTCATTACTAATTTTTGATTCATTAAAACTTGAATTTGATGAATCTTTAAATTCATTTTCATCTACAGCAGTATTATCATCACTATTAGTTAAATCTGTTACTGATTCATTAGTTTTAAGAGAATCTCTTGGCATTTTATTATAATATTTCTGAAAAACAGAATCATTAAGTTGAGCTATGACTATAATAACATCTTTTTTATTTTCTGTATCATGATTATTTATAGATTCATCTTCTTCACATGTATCATAACTAGATTCATTACTTATAGTTTCATGACAATTAGTACTTTCTTTTGAACTTATATTTAATGTTTCATTATTGTTGTCATTGATAACATTTTCTTCTGTATCATGTAAATCTACAACTGATTTAACAAATACTTGAAAACTTTGTTCATTCTCTAGAAGGTTATTTTCCATTTCCTTATATTCCTTATTATCTACAATAGCCTCAGTTTCAAAATCTTCTAGGTTTCTAGAAAATCCTAGGAAAGGTGTTAAATCTGATGATTGTAAAGATTTATTTTCTAACAATTCATTCTCTAGAAGGTTATTTTCCATTTCGTTATATTCCTTATTATCTACAATAGGCTCAGTTTCAAAATCTTCAGGATTTCTAGAAAATCCTAGGAAAGGTGTTAATTCTGATAATTGTAAAGATTTATTTTCTAACAATTCATTCTCACCGGTTTCATTTTGGTTTGTTTTAGTAGCTTTTCTAAATATTTTCCTACATGTGTTATTTTTTAATATTGGTAAATTTAGCTCTTCATTATAGGAATGAGTAGTAGAAGGTATTTGCTGAAAAGAAAGTTGTTTCCCTATATATGAACTTTCTCTACTATTTTCTTCTTCTTTAGGAGACATTGATATATTTGGACTGTCATTTAAATGTATTGAAATAGGTGAAAATCGGTATATAGATTTCCCTCTATATTTTTTATTTATAGGTGTACTACATAATGGTGAATGTGCTATAACTTCAGAAACCTTGATATGTTTCAAATATTGAGGAGTTTTAACATCTTTTTGTTTATTTTCATTAAATAAGGATAGATTTTTTACAATATTATCAATTGATTCATCAACATTTGGTTTGTTTTCTTCCACTATTTTTAATTTATGACACAATATATCAGATAGATCTTGTGTTTGAGTATTATTTTTAATATTTGAGTTTTCTTTGTCAGAGTCTGTGAACAAACATATGGCTTGTTATTAGTAGGTGTTATATCCAAATTACATTAAATGTACATTACAACCCACTTAATATAATAATACTATAAAATTTATCTCATAATATGTTAACTATTTTATGTCAATCTCAGAAAATTGGAACATGTTTTCATACTAAATGAATGAAAACATTGTGGAAGATCATCCCAGCAAATGACTTTAATGATAGAATTATTAATGTAGTAATTTGTAAATGATTGTTTACATCTAATAACAGTGTATTATGTGGGATATTGTTTTTAATGTAGCTATTTATCCCACATAATATACTGTTTAGGCATTAAGCACCTCCAAATATGCTTATTTATAAAACAGAAAGGTTGTCTTAACATGTTTTAATCAAAAGGCATTTTTGGTTGCCTCCCTGTAAAATTGTTTTAAAAAAACTATAATTAAGTGGATCTGGATAGAATACAAACCTGTACTGTCACTGCTAGAGTAATTCCGTATTTTCTTCTTAGATATTCTTTTATACCTTAAAACATTTTTTTATAAAATTTCTTAAAAATAAAGTATAGTAATATTGCACATAATAATAGTTATTTCTTTTACTCACGGGTTCTCAAGATTGTTTAATTTATTTATAGTTTGTTTATTAACAGGAGAGGATTCGAGGAGTTGGTCAAACAGATCTACCGGCTTATTTACACGTAATGATTTATCCGGCGTTAAATATGCAGAAGTTGAACATGATGGCTTAATACTTGTTTCTTGTTCTTTCACTCTTTTCACATATTTTCTTTTACGAACTTTATTTGATGCAGCAAATTGCATAGATGCACCCACTGCCATGTCTCGCTTCGTTTGCTTAATGTTTTGTATATAATATGCATCAAAAACGGAACTTTTTGGATCCATCGTAATTAGAACACCTCGTGGATCTAACGTACCATCATTTTCTTTTTTAGATTTGTAAGTTCTTATCATTTTTGATATTTTATTAATGTAAAAAAAGTGAAATGAAAGTTGAATGAGAGACTTCCACTTTTAAAAACAAACGTTCACCAATCGTCACTTGCCTTCATAATCCATGCATCATAGATTAAAAATATTATTGTCCGATATTTGTCATAAATAGAGTAGTAGATAAATTAGATTATTTTTTTAAATACAGTATAATGTATATGTACATATACAATTTGTATTCACAAATAAGCTATATCCTTTTTTAAATTTACAATATATAATTTAATTGATTTTATTTACGGCTTCACCCACAGTAACAAATGTAATTAACTACGAGTTATGTATATAGTCTGCATTCCCGAAGTATCTTTGTAACCCACTGTAGGATTACGGTACCACTAACCACAGATTAACCACTGGGCTACCAGCAGGCCCGGTCGACTTCCTAAGGAGCTTGGGCGACATACCTAAGTTGGGTCCCGTGGTATTGCTATATTAATGTAAAACTACTAATTAGTAGTTTTTCTAAGAGTATTTTTTTAAGAATTTAATTTTAATTCACGATTAAATTACTTATTGTTTAATAAATAACTTTCTTTATAATATTTCATGTATCCAAGGCACCGTGATAAAATGTTTTTCGATATGAGAAACAGTTTATGTAACCGGTATTTAAAGTACAGTAGTAGGATTATGTTTTGATATGGCAATGGTAGCATTAGCATTTGCAAATGGCGAACTTACTACTTGTTTTCGGCGCTTAAACAAGGAACCTGTTTTTAGCATTTTTGTTTCTCATTGCTTTTATATTCCCATTTCTTTTGTATTTTATTTTTTTAGGTAAATGTTAGTGATGTGGGTGATAATATTATACTGGATACATTAAAGGATGAACCTCAACCGGGCCCTTCTGGTGTGTTAAATAAGAAAATAACAGAACTAGATCAAAAAGTATGTAGATCATCTTCTTAGTGTTTTATTCTAATCTACTATTTTAAATAAATATTTTATTACAATTTCCTTTTAAGTATAGATAGATAAGTATAGATTTTTTTCAGACATTGCCTGTTAATGATCAATCTACAATGAGTAAAAAGAATTATATTATATATAAAAAATGCAGAAATTATGTGATAAAAGTGCATAAGCTGAAAAACCAAATTAAAAACATCAAATTAAAGCATATGTTAAACATCCTAAATGATAATGAAGCAGTACAAGGTTTAATAAAACACCTAACCCCATCACTAGCATTACTTCTACAAGGGGAAGTAAAGAATGCAAAGAGAAAATATGTAGCTAGAAGATGGGACACTGATCAAAAAATTATTGCACTAAGGCTTTACAAGAGATCACCATCCACTTATCAATTATTGCGACGACTTTGGTGCCTTCCAGCACCATCCACATTAAAACACATTTTGAGAAAATTTCACTTGAATGTGGGCATAAATGAAAAAAATTTTCTTAATTTAAATAAACATTCTAAAAAACAAGACCCAGTTAATAATGAATATGTGTTAATGTTTGATGAAATGTCAATAAAAAAACATTTGTCATATAATGTTAAAGAAGACAAAATAGAAGGTTACCAAGACCATGGTAAACATGGTAGATCTCCAAATGAAGTTACACATGCACTCGTGTTTATGCTGGGAGGCATAAGAAGAAAAATTAAGCAGCCTGTTGCATATTATTTGTCAGGCTCCAATGTGACAGCAGATAGATTATCTGTTCTAATAAAAGAAGTAAGTTCTAATTCTCATATATCAAATATGCCTATAAGTGAGAACTTGATTTATAAAATTAGTTGCTTTATTTATTATTTGTATTTTTGTTTCCAGATTATACAAAAATGTTTTGAAAATGGTTTACATATAGCAGCCACAGTTTGTGATATGGGTGGTGTTAATAGAAGATCACTAAATATTTTGGGAGCTTCAAAAGAAGCTCCTTATTTTATGTTTCAGGGAAAAGAAAATAATAACAATATTTGATCCACCTCACCTACTGAAATGCTTCAGAAATTTATTTTTAAAATACAATATAAAATGTAATACTAATATTACATCAAACAATGTTGAAGGACAAGGTAATTTTATGTTATCATAATTTACTTAAAAATTACATTTTTTTTTTAATTTATTACTATCAAAAATATGCATAAAGCACAAATATGCATAGTCCTGTCAAAAGTACGAGTTTCTAGTTACTAATAATTAAATGAAAGTCAGTGGCGGCTTAGCTTTATTACCCCTATTTACAAAGGAAGGGGCAGTGTTCAAGATTGTGGTAGTTATAGGGGCATTAAGCTTATGAGTCATACCATGAAGCTCTTCGAGCGCATGATCGACCTCAGGCTCCGCCGAGAGTGTACTATCTCTGAGTCTCAATATGGATTTCAGCCAGGATCGGGCACCATGGACGCCATTTTCGCCCTCAGAACTTTGATGGAGGCATACAGGGAAAAAAGGAGAGCTCTGCATGTGGCCTTTTTAGATCTGCAGAAGGCCTTTGACTGTGTGCCTCGTCAGTGTATCTGGTGGGCATTGCGATCCAAAGGGATCCCTGAGGCCTATATTGAGATTATCAGAGACATGTACCACGATTCCGCTTCTATGGTTAGGACTGCTGTTGGCGATACTAGACCCTTCCCGATTACAGTGGGGGTTCACCAGGGCTCGGCTCTTAGTCCGTTCTTATTCAATGTAGTGCTCGATACTGTCTCGGCTCACATCCAGGACCAGCCTCCATGGCTGATGATGTATGCCGATGACATAGCACTCATTGCCGAGAACCGACTGACGCTGGAGCGTAAAGTGAACCTCTGGAAGGGTACGCTTGAGAACGGCGGCCTTAAACTAAATGTGTCGAAGACAGAGTACATGGCCTGCGGGAGCCGGGACTCGAGCACCATCCTTATAGGTCCTGAACCAGCCGTTAAGTCGGAGAAGTTCAGGTACCTTGGATCCGTTATGCACGAGTCTGGAGGCATCGA
>JAAIXI010000244.1:6943693-7063020 GCA_013403645.1 Heliconius nattereri | reverse complement strand
TTTTTATTACAGTATTGGGGTAATTTTAATTGTAATTGACAATTAAATATTAACAATTTAACATATTTTGTTTGTACGGAAATCACAATTGATTGTTTATTATGATCAATCAAAATTAATTGGTAATTTTGATTTCCGTACAGACAAATGTTTTATTATTAATATTTAATTGTTAATTGCAATTAAAATTACCCCAATACTGTGTACTAGTAATTATGCTTTTGAATTTGAATATTCCCGCTTTTCCGAAAAAGTTTGGTGCTATAAAATGCGGCGCTAGTAGTATAAGCGTGTAAAGCTATTGGCAAAATTTTTTGTATGGGAGTTACGCTTCTTCTAGTATATGTTCCTTGGATCAAATATAGGTACATCGATGGTCTTTTAAAAAAATTACAGAATTGTATATTTTGTAAATTTTTGGAACGGTGTTTGCAATCTTTAAGCAGTATAAATCTAAATAAGCAGTATAAATATGTTATCTTAATAACTTCTCAAACATATTTAATTAATGTATTTTTTTTATCTTCGCGCTAAATCCCGCATATGGCATATCTCTCACCGATGAATTTTGGTAAAACCTTATTAAATTACATTCTGCCGCTGTTCTATGACGTCCTTGTGGTTCATTGGATCATGTGAGTTATTCAAAGAAACTATTATAATTAAGTTATTTTATGTATGTATAATATATAAAGTATTAATAAAAACCAACTTCATATACACTTAGATCTATATTAAAAATACAATTCCTGTACTGGTAGATACATTATACACAGAAGCTTATTCTAAATTTAGTAATTGTAGTTTTTAAAATATGTTAGAATTATGTCAAAGATAATGATCATACATCTTTGGCATAACTTATCAGAAATGATAAACCAATTGCAATTATTAAATAACTTCTACAGTATGTATACAGGAATGAACAGTTATATTTAAAAAGTGAAGAGATTATACAAAATATTTTTTGTATCTGTTTTCACAATTTGTTAGTCTATGGATATTGTTTTATATAATACAATATACATTTATTAATATATGGTATTTTAAAGTTCCAAATTCAATCATTTGTTTGAAAATACAAAAAAAAAACAGGTTAAAATAATAACACCAATGTTAAAAATGCGCAATTATATTTTTATATCTTAATTAAAATCCCGTCTTCTTAAATCACATTTTTAACAAATTATTAAGCTGTAATAACATTCAAATAATAAAATTAATTTAAAAAAGGCAAAACAATATAGTATGCATATTGGTTTTCATAAATTTATAAGAAATCTTAAAAAATAAATAACAAATACATATATATTATATGTATATATAGATGTGTCCATTTGGTTTAAACTCAATTGTAGCAAAACAGATTATTAAATGCATTTTTAAAAAGTTATTTTTAATATTAATACAAACCAGTACAGAGGACTAACCATAACTTTTTTGTGATTTAATCTAAATTTTAAAAAACAACACTTGTGACGCATTTATGTACTGAAAATCTGGTATTTTTAATAAATTTCTTTTCATATCCAGCATAGTAGGTCCAAGCAAAACCAAATGTAGTGGATTGTGGAAGTGTCTTAATGGGACTTGATTATCTTAACACTAGGTTCCCAGGTCCTCTCTGCCTACCCTGCTGTGTGTGGAATACAGGATGAAGCTGAAAAAAAGAAGCACCAAACACCACAATTTGTTTTGCTTTGGCAACATTCACTTAATAGACCCTAAGGTATTCTAACCAAACTACCCAAAATATGCTACATTTGATATGTAAAAGTAATTATTAGAAATACGCGATTTTTGGAGTTACCTGAATACACCTTATTTATGGTACATACTGGTATATAAAACATTTTATCTGGTATATAAAACAGATAAAATTAAAATCCATGTAGCATAACAATTAACACTAATTTTTTTACCCAATTATAAACGTTTCTAGCAAAAAAGAAATATTAAATACAATTTCACCCATTTTTATTCTTTGGTCATTAATAAAAGTTAAATAAGTACAGAAATGTCTGAAAAATAGAGGGCCTTTGCCACAATAATATTTTAAAAAAATTCAAACATATTGCACATTAAATTGAAAAATGTTTAGTAATATTATATACAAAACATCACATGTGATTTAACAAATAGATATAAGGATTATTATTATGAAATAATTCATTAATATTTCATTTGCAGAGTGTAGTTAAGTAAGTAAATAGGAAATTGTTAATACAATGTTTTTAGCTATACTGTATCCCACATAAACCAAGGTAGTCAAAGAAAACCTAGTGTTAACGACACTTTGATCCCCACACTATGCACTGCATACCAGCATGAAAAAATAAAAAAAAATATTCGAGCGAGAAACACATCCATAACAATCGCATTTCAGAGGTAGTCAGTTGTGCCACTGCGCCACGGTGGCTTATTGTAGATACAATGAAAATGACATTAAAACTTAAAACATATAAACCACATAAAAATTTAACTAAACAAAATTGCTTTATTCTAGAAAGCCAGGGCACCAGCTTGCTTTAGGCAACATCGTTACTTTTACATAGTAAATACTCCCAATCCCTTACAACTAATGGTCAATGATTTTGTGCAGACATTTAATATCACAATAATATAAAATTCGTAATTACATTTATGAAAACACATCGATGGGGCGGGGCGAAACCGTAGCAAGGTTATGCGTTGGACTCGCTAGGGGATCGTGAGATTCAACTTGTTGTGCCTCTATGGTCGCTTGTTTCACAGCCTCCTTGTATGGACCTCTTTTCTTTTTGTTAAATCTTATCTGTAATAAATAAAATCATCTATTTATTTAATATATGCACAGTAGTTTTTTTAGCCTCCCTTATGTGGCTGGGTATTGTGATATATTGTGTGTTGAGTGGCTGGAAGATTCAATACTACACTGTCTGCTAGAATAGGTAATAATATAAATTTAATCACTCCTAAATGGGAATTGAACCCACAACATTAAAAGTCACTTTACCCTTTAAGTTAATAAATATAAGTACTTAAAATAAATAAAATAAATATCAAATTCAATTAAGCATATTCCAACTATAAAACAATGGTGACTGGCATTAAGAAGCATACAAAGAAAAAGTAAACATTTTATCATTTATCAGTAACAATGCTATTGTTAACAAGATCAATATCTCAAGGTTATACTTATAAGTATTAGGTGTTACATTTAAAAGTCATGTAATATTAACCATCCTAGGACATGGGTCCAAAGTAAAAAGTTTTATTTTTTCATTTTCATCTTGCAATCAGTCATAAGACTACAAATTACTATTTTTCTTCAATTACAATCAGACAGATGCAATAATAAAATTGTAAAACAAATTCTTATGGCGCATTAAACTTAGGGCCTATTTATTGTCAGGCCTAGCGTTTGGTTACAGGTATAAAATTATTGTAAATTTGGAACTCATATTACTAAATGCCCTATTTATTTAAGCATCATAATATTTAGACGCTGGACGCAAGATGATGAGGAATGAGTATAATTCCCTCGGATGGATTCCTTGTAACATCAATTAAGCAATTTAACCAATCTGTTTATAGTTTGAGACTGATTGCAAATATATATTGAGTAAAAAGAATCCAAATTACACATAATTATACATTTATTTGAACTAATAATATGAGAAGAATAATGAATGAGATGTTTTTTAAATATATGTATGTTCAACAAATAATCTATAAAAAATTACTTATACAAAATATTTTTACATAGAGGGATTGATTGAAAACCATCCAATCACTCTAAATAAAATATGTGTAATGTATATGTTTTCTAAAAATGGGTGATTATATCACTTTAATTATGTTAAGAATATTTTTTATTTCAGAGTAGTAATAAACTTAAAGACTGAAGATAGTATTATAAACCATGCAGCATACCTTATAATCTTCTAAAAAAGGGCTTAAGCTGTCGCATGGCATTAGAGATGATGTAGTTGAAGCATACCATGCTACATGAGCCCTTGAAGCAGGTGTAACACTTAAGACCCTTCCTGGCCACCATGGAAATCCTACCACTTTACCCCAGACTATATCACCAGGAGACACTCTTAACAATTTTCCTCCCACACCTTCAGAACTCGGTGGAAAGTCAGGGACAGCTTCATTTTCACCATCATCAGATCCTTCTTCATTTCTATGTTCATAAGAATTACTACTTAACCTTCGTAAACTAATTGACAATTTTTGTTTTAGACAATTACTTTTTACATTACTGAAATAGTCTATTGAGTCACATTTACTTGTATTTTCATCTCTTTTCTTTGGAATTTTGTGCTTTTTTTTATGTTTTACTTTATGTTTATGTTTTTTTTCTAAAGGATCTACTGTTGTACTATTTGGAACATTATTTCGTGGAGACAATGCTCCTATATGTTTAGGTGATTGATCTATCCATATATCAACAGCTTTATCTGTATCAATATTCTTTTTTGCCTGCTTTTTGGCTTTTCTTAATGCTTTTTTCACTGCTTTATTAGGTTTAGACATATCACAGGAAACCCCAGAATCTTCATTAAAGTCCCCACCTAATGGAGGTATTTTAACAACAGTGCCTTCACCCTCACCAAAACAAATTTTTAGTGTCCTTGCATTAGAAAATAAGTTACTAAAAGAATTTTCATTGTCCTTACAATCTTCTTTGTCACCCAATTCACTATTATCAGAAACACTAACGAAGGCCAGCTCCCTAGTCACTTTTTCACTATCATCACATGGTTTCATGTTTTTAACACATTTTAATTTGTCACTTGACTTTGAAACACCTTTCGTCTTTATAGCACTAGTTATTTCATTTGAATCTAACCTGGACAGCTTAGGTATTAACATGCTTCCCATTAAATATTTCTTTTCTGACTTCGATGACTCAGAACCGTCTCTGGGCGTATCGTCATCCGAATCTAATTTGCGTTTCTTGGACACGTCTACATTTTCACTATTTTCATTGCAAATTCCTTTGCAGTTTGAACATACTACTTTCCTAGGCCTTAAACGGACTGTCATCTTTCTCCGAGTCTGCGGTTTAGCTTTGCTATTCTGTTTTTTTGATTTTTGCAATTCCTCATTATTGTAGTCAGGCTCTTGATATGCAAATCTTTGACTAACGGAATGTAGTTTTTCATCTTTGTCTTCGGCTTTTTCTGTTTGGTTATTGAATGCTGGATGGAGACTGTATACGCCAAATGGTAAATTGCTGAAAAAAATGAGAATACAGTGAAAACTAAAATAGTTTAACTTTAATCGATAGTTTCATCTATAGTAAGAATAAACCAAAACGAACCCCTTGTTAGAGTCCAAGAGGACACCCTGAAATTTTTTATTTTCCGTACTATAAGTTACCACAATCAAATCTTCTAAAGCTTCTTCCACATTCACTAGAATTTGAGAATTTTTTTCAATCGTCATATCGGCTGTTACAGCGACAGCCGCCATATTCTTAATTTCTTAATATTTCATAGACAATATAAAGTTTCTTTATCAACACTAGCAAGTTCATCCATTCATCATTACTACAGAATAATTTATTATAATTATTAATTTGAATACTTTTTTTACTTTTAGTATTGGTCGCAAAAAATATCATGCAAGTGAAATAAAAGTAAAATAAATAATTTTATATCATCGAAAATCGATGATCATCGAGCATCCCTAGTCACGGAACAACATTTATCTATAGTCTTTGCTCCACAATTGTCAATTGTCAAAAACCGGTATAGTGCGAAATGCGAATTTTGTCTTTATATTTTATCCTATTATTTATTGGCTAAAATACTTAATTACTTATTATTAGGCTATTTTGGAATCTCATAATTCTTTTAATACAATTGTAAGTATAAATGAGTAATCTATTCATTTACGATTCATTAGCATATAATATTAAATAACAATTTAACGTGCTTACATAATCTACTACGCTTGTATAGTATATTTCATCTACTTTAAAATAATTTCGCTCTACACTCAAGGTCTTGCCAATCTATTACTATTAACTAGACAACCATGAAATAATTTATAAGTTTTAAACTATCTAAAATATTCACTTATATTATCAATAAACTTATAATAAATATTTATTTATTGATTACTTTTTCTTAAAGTTTCTGCACTAGTAAATTAAATAAACAAAAAATTCTCATCTTGTTTAGTAGTCATTAAGTTTTTCAATTTTTGAAAATCACCTAATTAAGTTTTTTAAAAAGTTAATCACCATTTTTTATGTAACATATTTAATTTTAAATATAGTTTTTATGTATCAAATTAACATTATACTCTAAAGCTCTTGAATCATAGAGTTATTTCTAGTGTGTACCACTTAACATAGAAGACAATCTTTACCACTATCTAATAATGTTAAGCACTCTGTATATTTATTTGTATTATGCTTTAGTTATATTAGTGTATATTTATTATCCTTATGTGATTACCTTTATTATCCTTATGAGATTATGTACGATTAAGCAATATATATTCTTATCTTTTTTTGCACATATAAGTAGGCGAAAGGAACCTAGTGTTAAGACTCTCTGTTCTCACAATATCCCATTTCTTCAAGATGTAATGTGATGAGCGGACTTAATACTCGCTTTGTCTAGTTACCATAAGGTCGTCCATGCGTAAATGCATGTCAGTCAAAAAAAAAGAGTTGCCTACAATCCAGTAATCCCAGGACATGTCCTGATATGACCAGAGTACTTGTTGACCTATGTTTTTGTATACAGAACTTAATCCTTATTTATAGTGGTTTTTTCATTTATTAATATACAGTACTCAAAAGAAATAAATCGATTACTTCTAGCAATAGTTGCTACAATAATCAAAATTATCTACACCATGAATACAAACTATGAAACAATTATTTGTTAACTTAACCACAATTGTTTCTTTACTTAGCATGTTTTCAGAACAATATAACTATATGAATTAGATAGTGCCCTTTTACATATACTGTCCTGTCCTTAAACCTTAATGTCCAAGTTCTATCTTCTTTTCTATCTTTGTTTCTATCTTCAAATCCTGTATTTCATAGTTTGGAGATGGCCATAAGCTACCAGAAATTAAAATAATCAATTTTACAAGGGGAATCAAGCCCACAAGCATTTACAGTCAAAAGTTTAAGTAGACAATAGTAAGTAATAAAGATGTTCACAGTCAGACACTGCTCCCTCACCACAAAGTCATTGGTCTTTATTCCATATTATGTATATTAAAAATATACAGACATTTTATTATTAACAGACAATGGCAGAAGAGAAAAGGATTGACATTACCCAGCCACTATGGGATCAAAGTACTTTTGTAGGTAGATTCAAACATTTTGCGTTCATCTCTAACCCATTACTATCTTTAGTACCAGAAAAGGAATTGTATGAAGCTAAAGATTTATATATAAAATATAAGTAAGTACCTAATTTATTATTTGCTTAAACTGTAATAGTCTAATAAATATACATAGATTTTATAAAATATCTTGTCAAAATTGGTAAAAAAAAACTTATTTGGTGTTGATATATTTTTTAAATTTCATAATGTTTTGTGACATAGGAACAAAATTTAATGTTGATTATTGTTAGGTGTAAATTAATGTGATTAAAATAAGTAAATTCCTGTCCATGCATAAACATGAAAAACAATACTGACTAGTTTTATTATTTACATAATATTCTCTTAGGCAAGGACAAGAGCCACCAGGCACAGCAATGTGTCAAGTAGTGAGAGCGAAACAATTATATGAATCAGCATTTCATCCAGACAGCGGAGAATTACAAAATGTGTTTGGCAGAATGTCTTTCCAAATGCCTGGTGGATGTCTCATAACTGGCGCCATGTTACAATGGTATAGGTAAGTTAGTTTATGCATTCATTTTTCAGATTTACGCTTTATTCTGTTTGTTTGTTAGGAAAGTATATTATTTATTAATTGAAAGTTTCACGCATCGCTTGCATTTAGCAGAATAGTAGTAAAAATACTTAGTGTTAGTACACTCTTGTTTTATTATTTCCGATGGTTTGCGGCAGAGGCGCGGTAATGCTAAATTTCAACAAAATCAATTTAGTGGTATGACCATATTAGATAAGTCCAAATACTGTAGTAGGCAAGGTTGAGCATATGTGTATTTATAAAATTAACACAGGGTTTTTTTGCTTTGCTATAAATGGATATCGAATCTGCACAACAGTTGCGTATATACTCTTACACTTTTTAAATTTGTTGTTTTTCAAAATGTAAGGTTTTGAAAACAACATAATTATTCGTTCCATAGAAACAACAACTCTTTACATTTAAATGGATTAACGATTTAAATGTAAATATTTATCTCATTATAAAAAGATAAATAGAATGTTAAACTGAAAACATGTTTTACGTATTAATATATAGTAGTTTTAATAAATATTGATTGAAACAATTATTATTAATCAATATCAACAAGTATGGACATGACATAGTATATACTTATTATATAATAGTAATAATAATTAATTATGATAGTGTCTGATTATGCACATGAGTGGTTAAGGATTCGGTAGTCATTCCAGAAAATGCGGCAAGGAGTTCCGCCATTTTAAATATAAATAATTATATTTATAGTTTATTTAATGTGTGGTAAAGAAATTAAAATATTGAAATATATAAATGACACATATTAAATAAATTATAAATATAAATAATATTTCCCTACACTTTTGCGTGAAGATAGATATTGGAACAAAAGTTATTTTTGTTATTGAAGAGTGAATACGACGCTACATAATATGTAAATTATTATTCTACTTGCTCTATACTAAATGTCATTCGTCAATGTTATTTAAAATTTATGCTTGTCTACGAGAAGTCTTAGTCTCGTTTTTTAGTTATTAGTAGTTGTTAGTAGTTGTTTTTCTTAAAAATGTTTATTCGTTTCGCAAAGTTTTTCATTTATAAGATTCTAAAGTAAATTTAACTTGAAGTTTTTATATTACTCATTTTAATGATACAATTTTTTTTTCTATCTTAGGTATAGCAGGATAGACAGAAAGAACCTAGTTTCAAAATGTTCTTTTTTCCACTTTCAACGTTACACGTTACAGAACACACATCCCAAATATTTGGGAAGTATTTGGGACATTCATTGATATAACTTTATTATTTACCAACCGATGGAAATAAAATAAACACTAAATGTTAAAGAAATTTACCAAAATACAATAGTGAAAACTTCATATAAATCGGTTAAGACGTTTTTGAGATTAGCGTACACAAACACTGAGATATGCGGATAAAAATAAAAAATCCTGTTGTGGATATAGATATTGATAAATGCCCCCCGTAATTTACTTTTTCTAGATAGACATCAGTTACGATTTTGTTATATATATAGATAACTTTCGATTTCAGAACAACGACAGCAGTTGTATTTTGGCAGTGGGTGAACCAGTCGTTCAACGCGCTCGTCAACTACACGAACAGGAACGCGAACTCCCCGCTGAGCACGACGCAGATGGGCGTGGCGTACGCGTCCGCGACGTCGGCGGCTATGGCGACGGCTTTCACTTTCAAATTTGGAATACAGAAGCGCGCGAAAAACCCTATATTAGCTGTGAGTTTAATTTTGTATTTTTTTTATTATATGTATGTGGTTTGTATTTTAGACGTGTGGTTTTGTTGTTCCGTGATTTTAAAAAATCCAGTCTATGAAAGTAATTTATTTATCTATCAATTTTCCTATAATTATATTTTTATGTAATGTTAATAAACTTCCCGAGCGATCTTAATTATCTGCGAGTTTTTGATTTTCGTTTAGCTTTATTGTGTTCTTTGAATGTTTGACATGGAGGTTTGATGTGTTGGTTGTTTATTCTTATGTAAAAAATTATCAGCTCCTTAAATAATAATTTATTTTAAAAAATTCAATACAGTTTTGTTTATTATTATTTTGATATAAAAATATTATAATATAAAAAATATTAAATGAATTATTTTCGTATAGTTGTAGGTAATTTAAAATATTTGGTAGTTTTAAGTCTTTTATTTAACATTATTAAATATTATTTCAGAGATTTGTCCCGTTCGCAGCGGTTGCGGCGGCCAACTGGGTGAACATTCCATTGATGAGGCAAAATGAAATACTTCTAGGTGAAATTATTATTTTCCCAATAAAAAACATCGTTCATACGTTAAAACGTGTATCAATCAATAATAAAACAAAATAGAATTTGACCCCACATACTGTTTTATAGTTTTAAAATTTACAATATTAAAACTTACAATATTAAAACCTAGTACACTCTGTTTCCCACTTTTTGTCGAATTTTCGAGACATTGTGTTGAGTAGCGGAGCCTTGGTCTCAGTACCAGAGTGAAGCAATTAAAAAATTAAATATTTCATTCTTTCGGATGGCAATCGAACGTTATTTTTAATGTTTGCATAGGTCTCGATGTGACAGATGAAAATGGAAAAATAATAGGAAAATCTCAATTGGCGCCGGTTAAGGGAATATCGCAGGTGGTAACTTCTAGGTAAGTTAATTTTTATATCGAAGATTAAAAAATATGTATTATGGAATTATAAATGTATGCTGATGCTTCTAAATTATTTATTGCAATTAGAACGATCTACACATTTACAACTCTAGACTTGCTCAAAGTGGAAAATTAGATACTGAACAGTAATAACCTTTAAAACAAACGTTGTAGTATGGATTTCATTTAAATAACTAACAAACTAAGAATGGAGTGTTAAAACTAGATTAATTAATATAATTTTTCCTCAAAATTGTTTTACCTCAATTTTTAAGATATGACCTGTTAAATTCCGGACCGCAACTCCGCATTTTGTTTTGTTACCTGAGAGATGCCAGGTCGACGAATATAATAAATTTTCCCAAGTGGGAATCGAACATGGTTGTCATAGCATTTACAATAAGTCGGTAAGTAAGTAAGTAAGTAGTCGCATTCTAAAATGTATTTGTATACTTTCAGAATAATAATGTGCGCACCAGGAATGTTATTATTACCATTTATAATGGAACGCTTAGAGCCTAAAGCGTGGATGCAGAAAATAAAATGGGCCCATATCGGTATTCAGACCGGCATTGTAGGATTGTTGTAAGTATTATATATTTATATGTATTATTATTTCTATACATTGTTCTTATGAAGAATATCGCTTTACAAGTTTCATCTAAATCCGTTCACTAGTTTTTGCGTGAAAGAGAAACAAACATCCATCTATTCATATAAAATTTTACATTTATAATATTAAATATAATATTAATTATAAGTAACTGTGCCAAAGTATATCTTTCAATTATTTATTTATATGGCCCGTTTCAATTTGTTAGAGGTTCACTGTTTTTAGTCTATTCCTTTAAATTAACTAAATGAAAAGAAAATAAAAAAACATATCTGTCCGCCACTTTCCTCTCTATTATGAAAGAATTATATGTTCCGTGGCTCAATGCTGCGCTTTGCCATGACATCGGAGCGAACAAATGAAAATATGAAAAATATCATTTGCTCGAGTGGAAATCGAACCCATAACTTGTACGTACAGTCGCACGCACGTGCCTTTGCGACTCGACGGTCTCCATATATGTACAGATACGTGTAATAAAATGTCTTATTATTTCCAGCCTTACCTTCATGGTGCCGACCGCATGTGCTATATTCCCACAGAAATGGTATGTTATTATATGCATATATTTACAAGTAATAATTATTATGAATTATCTTTTGGAATCTATTTTCAAAGACAACATATTGAGTGGAAGAACTCAGCGCCGCTCCCTGTCTTGTCTTTTACTTTGTAAACCCACAACTATTTACTGTATATATTCTTAAAGTAACAATTGTTACGGTAATATCTTGTAATATTCATCTCTAAAAAGACATGTTGGACATGTATATTATCAAATAAATGATTTTATAAATGCATATACGCCTTGGGGAATGAAATGCTCGCTCCAGTCTGTTTCAAAGGCATCATTGTCACAAATAATTAAATATGAATAAAGTTAAATATGAATTGATTAAAAAAAATGTCCCGATGAGTTCCTTGCGCCGGTTCTTCTCAGGTCTGAGGCATTAACTTTAGTGAACTGGTGGTAAATTGTTTGACGATCAAAAATGAAGTATGAAACTTTTTACCAGTTATGAAATGATATGAAATAAGAAATTGCAATACAAATAAAAGAAAAAATCTGAAATGTTGATATTTCGTAGAAAAAGCCATTACTAACTTTGCCCGCAAATTTAACTTAACTCCCTTATTATTAAATTATATGATACTCATGCTCCTATAAGACCCATACGTATTAAGCACCTACCGGCTCCATGGCTTACGGAAGATATAAAAAAGATACAAAATAAAAAACATTGTGCAAAATAAAAATATAAAAGTAATGCAAGTGAGAACAACCGTATAAAATATATTAAAGCTCGAAATCGATGCAACAGGGTGTGTAAGGATAAACAACGACGCCATATTCATAAGTCTGTTGTCGAGGAAGACAACGTAGAAAAGGCCTGGAAATTTCTTAAATCACTTGGGGTTGGGGAAGCAAAGCAGAACTCTACTCCTTGTAATATAGATTTAAATAAACTTAATATTCATTTCTCTCCTTCTGTTACAATTTATGTACTCACTAAATTAAGATCTCTAAATCAAATTCGTGCCTTACCCACCTCTATAATTCATAGTTTTAATTTCACTCAATTCGCCGAAAGTGATGTTAAGAAGAATATATTGGTCATTTCATCTGACGCTGTTGGCGCTGATTGCATTAGTCGTAAGATGATACCTATCCTTGATATCCTGATTCCTGTCTTAACGACAATTCTAAATTTTTCCATAGAAAGTGATACCTTTCCTTCATCCTGGAAAGAAGCTCAGCTAACGCCACTTCCTAAAAACCGCAAACCTTCTTCCATGTCTGATTACCGACCTATATTTTTAATCCTTTACAATCTGGTTTCAGACCCGGTTATAGTACGACTACTGCACTGGTTAACATATCGGATTTTTTTTTTTCGAGCATGTGGATAATGCTGTTAGCCTTATTGGCTTTTACAGCGACACCGGTTGGGTAGGGAAGAGGGTACTCTGTCCCTGAAGAAATGCAAGCACTAAGTGGCTGCCTGTGAGGATGTCGACGACTGTAAGGGCGCCCCCTGCGGGACTCGAACCTCGGCTTGCGGCCGTCGAGCGGACTGGGATTTCACCTATGCTAAGCAAACCAGCCGCGACATGAAGTCGCGACTGGGGACAAATTAGACTACTCTAAGGGAGCTAACGGTCCCTAACCGCTGGGCCCGACCGCGCCGAGGCGCGACCGAGCCGTTGAATAAGCTGGACTTCGTCGTCGATTCCGTCGACGACGGTGTTTGTGTCGTGTGTGAGTAGTGTGTTTCCTACCTACATACGGGGCATTCGCTATAGTAATGGCGTCATCGGGGTCTAAAAGGACGCTGCGCGGGCGTCTACGTCTAGGGAGCGCGCTAGGGATGTAATCACACGCATTTACGATGAGGGGATTCGCGTGCGAGCCTGCGCGCTCAAAGTAGCGCTTCGCTAAGCGTTTGCAGTGCTCGTGAATCGATTCCAGTTCAAAGTCTCTATGTAGGTCGACGTTACGCACGAACCAGGGACAACCTGATGCGATACGTAAGAATTTATTTTGTACCTTTTGCATGGGATCTAGCTTAGTGTGCGCGAACGCTACACAAGCATAAGAGAGGACGGGTCTTATACAAGTTTTGTATAGTGTCAGCTTATTTCTAAGTGACATTTTACTACGCTTGTTAATGAGATAGTATAATCTATTAAGAATGAATTTAGCTTTATTGCAAGCTTTCGTGACGTGGGGCTTGAAGGAAAGTCTAGAGTCTAATGTGACACCTAGATATTTGACCTCTTTTTCCCAGGGAATGGCTTTATCTAATAGATAGATGGTAGAGATTTGCTCTGAACGAGCGCGAGGGAAGAGTATCGCTTTACTCTTTTCTGGATTAACCTCGATTCTCCATTGGCGGAACCACACACCAAGTGCGCGGGCCGCTTTCTGAAGTCGATCGGCTATTATGCGTGTGTTACGCGAAGAAGTGTATAGGGCGGTATCATCGGCGTACATAGCCAAGTGTACATCCCTGGTACGAGGTATGTCTCTTGTGTACAGCGCGTATAACATAGGAGAGAGGGTTGAACCCTGGGGGACGCCTGCGCGAAGGAGGCGGGGAGAGGAGAGAGTTCCTTCTACTTTATAGCGGAAGTATCTATTTGACAGAAAATCCCGCAGGATGCGCACGAGACAGTCTGGCAAGCCAGAGCGCCGCAGCTTGAAAATCAAGCCGTTATGCCAGACCTTGTCAAAGGCTTTCGCTACATCGAGAAAAATGGCGGCAGTGTGTCTGCGGTACGAAATTTTTACTTTATATTGGGCTATGTGCTCTACCACGCGATGGACTTGGTGGATGGCGGAATGTTTCTTTCTGAAACCGAATTGCTCTTTGATGAGCAGAGATTTGGCTTCTACCACCTCGGAGAGTCTAATGAGAATGATTCTCTCATAAATTTTACCTAAACAGCTGAGAAGGCTGATAGGTCTATAGCTAGAGGGCATATTCCGCGGCTTGTTAGGTTTCGGTATACCTATGACAATGGCTTCCTTCCACTCATCGGGGAAGGAGCACGACATGAGAAGGGAATTAAAAATAATGACCAATAGAGATAAGAACTGAGCCGGAAGGGACTTAAGTGTTCTATTAGGATATCATACATATCGGATAACATTCGTCTGGGTATGGAGAATCATCAAGTTACCGTTATGATTCTGACTTTAGTGATGCCTTCAATACCATAGACTTTGATATCCTATTAGCCATTATGTATTCTCTTAACATATCTCCTAAAGTGATTGATTGGTTTCACTCTTACTTGCATGGTCGCAAGCAACGTATCCGGACACAGGATTCTTATTCTGAATGGTACCCGGTGCTTGCTGGCGTTCCACAAGGTGGCGTGTTGTCTCTTATTTTCACTATTTATTAATTATTTCTGTGATAACCTTACCACCCTACCACCTTTACGCTGACGACCTGCAAATATGTCGGCAAAGTTCGTTGCACGATCTTTCAAAAACAATCTCAGCATTGAATGAAGAACTGAGAGCTATTACAGTACGTAGTAAATCCTTAGGCTTAAAACTAAATGCAAAAAAGACTCAAGCAATTATAATAGGTAGTCCAAGACTTATCTCTAAAATTACGTTTTATGAATTGCCATTATTATCGCTTGATGGAACCTGCGTCCCTTTACTGACAAAGTTTTAATTAGTGAGGTAAGTAGAAAAATATTTTCAGCTGTTGCGTCGTTACGTCGACTACGTAATATCTTACCCATTTCTACTAAGGTTGCGCTCCTACTAGCAATTCTAGATTATGCTGATTGTTGTTATCTTGACATAAAAGAGGAGCTATTACTGAGCTCTTAGCGATAAGGCCGCCTATTGTACTGTTCTATGTATTAATACATGTATATGTGTCTTTTCTATGGTACAATAAAGAGTATTTTGTTTCGTTTGTTTGTTTAACTTAACTTTTTTAAGTTGTACCTTCCGTTGACCTACTCCTAAAATTGGTAGGAAGCCCGCGGTGTTCGAGTTCGACTCGTACTTCACCGATTTTTTATTATTGCATTATTTTCTGCATTATAAATAAAAAAAAGTTATAAGACATACACTTAAAATATTTTTTATTTAACATTACAGCAAACTGTCAATTGAAACAATAAAACGTTTTGAACAAGATCGTTACGAAGAGATTGTGAAGAATACAGACGGAAAACCTCCTGAATATGTATATTTTAATAAGGGTTTGTAAATGTACGACATTATTGTGTCACTCAGAGACGATAATTACCGTTTAATTAACACGAAATGTATATATAGCTAGTGCCATCCACAAATGAAAGTGAATTACTTATTATTATTACTTTGTTCTCGCTCTGATAACGAGGCATATGATAACGAAGCGCAGCGTTCAGATTCAACCGAAATGCTTCGACAACACGGCAGTGCGTCGGCAATACCTCTGCTTACTATTTACCCTGCCATATGCGGAATACAGCGTGAAGCTGTTATGTTTTTTATATTATGTAATCCACGAAGACAGGCCTCATCTCTTTTTTTTTAAGAAGAAGAAGATGCTATATTTACATACGTATATTATAAATTTTCAACATGTTTATGAAGTTTTAGCGTGTTATATTTAAAAGCCAGTCACGTAATATTCTTATAATTACATTCTTTACTATTAAAGCTTAAGATTACTTACCGACGTGTGATATCTTTGCGTTGATTCTTGTTCAATACGATTAGTCTGATATTAACTAACTGTAATAAGAAATACCCACGTCATGACGTCAAACAACTTGCACAAGTAATAAAATCGTAGTTGAGCATCTTACCTGTCCACTATACAGTTATCTTCTAATTAGTCAATTAATCATACTGTGTGTGCGCACTCACTTACACATAGGTAGTTTTTGCGTAACGACAAAACTAATACACTAGCGAGATATTGTACACTTGTATTGCAAGCGAGGTCTTAGGCTTCTAAGCTGAGCTTTGCATTAGTGTGTGTGTGTGTGACGTTATATATAGTGTAAGTGTGACGTAACATGTGCGACCTAAACCGGTTCTTACTGCTTTTTGACAGCTTGTACTGACAGTAGTGTCACTACGATATTTTATTATTAGTATATATTTTATTCACTTTATTGTTCGATTTATTAAAATTTGTGTTGTTTTTTATTGCTTTATAATAATAAACATTACTTTTAAATGTTTTTCCTGGCTCTACTTTTATAATGACTCATACGCTCGCGCTCTGTACTATTAGCGATTCCTGGGTGGCACTATCTAGATTTAATATCTTCATGGATGACTCTGAGTATGACAGTAAGTTATTTGTTCCGTATCGATTTTATTAATTGTAAAACGATTAATCAATTTTACTTTTTTCACATTTTGTATGAGAAAGAAATGAATGTGGCATATTCGTTAATTCATATTGTATTAAACGTTTTATAATGATAAAAGAGTGAATCTCGAAATAGGATTGTAGTCCGATTAGTTTAGGCGTAGTGTGGATGCTAGTGTTCTTATTAGTAGAAAATGTAGATTAATTAAAAAAACCTATTTTATAAATAATAACAACTGATTTTTTTATTTTACTTTTGGCATTTTAGTGACTAACTTTTGTATTAATTCCGTTTATTACTTTCCATTAGAGATGAAATAATATCACTGCCATCAATAATATGTATGATTATTCTTAAACAGGTTACAGATTATTTTTATTTTTTTCTTATTTAATATTTTTTTAACATTTAAATTGCTCTTAGATAAACAAGCAAATACAATGCCTTATAAAGACAATATTTATTACATATATGATTCGTTCCTGTGACTTTGTTCACTTCACTTATATAATAAAAAATTATACATATACAATTTTTTTGCCTCAACATGCTTTTAAATATTTTAAAAGCCTTTTAGTTTTACAGTTTCAGCATTAAAACGGATTATTATATTTATAATAGATACATAACGACTTAAATCCAGTTAAATACTCTTTTACATTTCAGAGTGAGCCTGTAAGACTAGATTGTTACCAGAGGTAATGAAATATTCATATTCATCATATTCTTATTACGTAGTACAAAAAAAATAACATTAATGCTTTATTTCTTGTTGTTATATTTCTTTAATAATAAATCATATAATATTTCTGTTAATGTATCAATTGTTATTTTTAAGGATATATTTTATAGAATTTTTCATTTACATATGATACTGTATTATTTAATACAATATTATTTTTTGTAAATAAATAAGTATTTTTGGTATTTTTTATGTATATTTTAAGTATAAGAACAGTTTCATTACTTTAAAAATATTATATATTTATTTTCTGCATTGTTTTTAGATCTGTCGCAGTTTAATGTAATAGAATATTACATTCCATGTAGGATTGTAATTTCGTCATTTTTAAGTTTTTCTTTTACGGAATGAATTCTTAACGATTTACTGTATAATAGTCATTTAGTATTATAATAATTTTAGTATTATAATTTTTGAAGTTGTATTTGATAAATTGAGATCTGTAATTTTGAAATTTGATTTGTTAAGTATTTCAAGTGGTATTCTTTGCTATTTATGTATAATTTGTAATAATAAAAATATAATATGTTATGAAAAATGTGGCTATATACAAGTTTAATAGTAACTTTGTGAAATGAAAAAAAAAACGCAAAACTTTTTTAACCAAAAAAGTTTTGCGTTTAAAAATTTTTATGACAATGATGGCATAAAAATTTTTGTTACCGAAAATAGTATTCAAGAACCTTTATAAAATGATAACAAATAATGTTTTTTTTAATTTAGAAAGTATATTCGTATATATTTAAAAATACAGACTTCGCTGTTGTTCTTGTGTGTATGCCTTTGAAGATTTATATTTTAATTGCTTGAATTAAATGTTGCTTAATAAAAAGACAATATTTGCGCAAAACCTTTTTGATCTTATTTTTTTTAATTTTATGTAAAATTGCTTTTACAATTTAGTAGTGATTTATTTTTACTTATTGTAATTAATTGATTCTTTTTGAATTTATTGATTCTTTTTAAGTACTTACAAAACATATAATTTCTCAAAAATCATATTATTTAATTGTTTTCGATAAATTATCATTTTTTTATTATTTTGTTGTTATAACAATAGTCTTCACTGCTACAGTGTAATGCAGTATAATATAGTACTTAGACATTATATAGTAAGAATTGATTTTTTTATAGTAAGAACTTTTTTTTTACATCTTGCAGAGTTTTGAAGTCAATTGGATTGTTATTGTATGTATTGTTACGCTTTAAAACAGACAATAAATAAATAGTTAAAATGAATTTGTTTTTAATTTTTTATTTATAGACATAATGAGACGTTAAATGTATCAAATCAACTTCACGCTCTATCCCGCACACAGCAGGGTAGGCAGAGAGAACCTAGTGTCAAGACACTCCATTTCCCACTTTCTGCCGATTTCCGGATCCATTGCGTGTTGAGGGGCAGAACTCAACGCCGATACTTCATCGTACATACTTAATTAGTTTCAATTTTGTCAAAATCAAAAATGTACTCGACTTGCCTGCGTGTATTAAAAACAAACGATAACGATACGATTTCTTTTTTCAATATAAATATTACATTTGGGTTGTTGTGTTGTAGGCAAGAGTTCCATTATAAACGCGACCATTGTGAGTTTTTACAAGTGTTGCCAGATGTTATCTCGGGGGAAAAGCGCCAAAGGCGGGACATACAAAATTAAATAGTGGGTATTTAATTTATTATGTCTATTTATCTATTAAATGTATTTTGACGGAGAAGGGTCACTATACTTAAACGATTAAAGTTTTAATTTACATCGTAAGGCTTTTTTTTACATTTAAACTTATTTTTATTTCTATAAAATTGTTAGTATCTTTATAAAAAAGAAATAACTAAATGAAAAAAAAAATATATGCACTATGTGGAAAAAAATCCTCAGAAAGCGGCTCGGGTGAATGAGTTGTTTTTATGTCCTCGCTGTGGCAAGACAGTGCTGCGGCAGTTTTGAGACTCGACTTGTAGTGTTCGAATTCGGGCAAAAACCATAGAAGAGAATGTATTGACATTAGGTTCTCAGCCTTCAATGCTACATAATATGTGGGATAATGGATGAAATATATATTATCCCGAGTAGGAATAGAATGTATGTAGAACTGTCAACTACTACAGACACTTAATTATTTTATTGAATAAAACCGAATGAAATATGAAATAAAACAAAATATTAAGTAATCTCTTTATTTATTTATATCGTTGAATGCTTCTTAATAAGAAAATTAAACATTTGAACTGTAGTACTTACGACTAAGATAAATTAACGTGTTAATGTACAGTTTGTTAGTGTATAATACATAAGGCACCTGTAGTAATGAGTATACAAAGTTATTAGTGGCAAGATAATTTTGATTGAAATGTGTGAATTATCGAGGCTGTCGTGGCCGACAGTTGTGGGTTCTATTCCCAATCGGCGGAGTTGATAATTTTCGATTTCTTGCTCTGGACAAAAAAGCATGGGGTTTCGAATATTACGCGGTGCGTAGAGAACGAAGTGCCGTAACACTAGGTTTTCCCTGCCTACCCTGTTGTGCAGGATGTAGCGTGAAGCTAAAAATATTCTTTTAAATGGATTATTGTATTGCGAGGATAATAAGTAATAATAAATTATTTTACTTTTGAAATTTTGATTGAAATTATATCGACGTTTTTAAGAAAACATAAATTGATGCAGAGGTATTATGATTTTTTGTATATAACTTTAGAAAGCCACCTTATTATAAATTCATCTTATCTTAACGGCGCCTAAAGCTAAATAAATCCTAAACCTAAATACACATTTTCTTTTTAATATAATTTCGTGCGAATGACTCGTTCAAAGTTAGTTGGCATTATATCATAATATATTTTGTTTAAAATACGTATATAATAAATGTATATAAAATATTTATTTACGTATACGAATACTTATAATATGATTTATTCGAACACAACTTACATACTTATAATTCGAGTATAAAAACCATAATTAATACATTTGACAAATAATATACAAAACAAACCATTTTTATGACTTCTGTTTAAGAGCATTTTTGATATTTCTTTTTAGAAAGGGACATACGAAAATATTATGTAGGAGTAAGTATAATATCGATATTACAATAATTGATTTAAAACTATCGAATATAGATCGAAAAATTGATGTTCTTTAGAATTTGCATACAATAACAATAATATATGAAAACAAAAGTTATAATAGTCTCGACTAATATATTTCATTATAAATATAAATTAATAAACATTAGCCTTTTCAAGAAGAACAGAGGCGTCGCACATGGCTTTAGCGTTGGACCTAACTAAGAACATAAGATGTAATTGTTCGAAAACATTCAATTGCACTCTCGTACGAACTAGGCCGTGTAAAACAGTCGCTCTTTCCAAATCCAGCCATCTCTGCAAAGACAACTCCCTCTCCTGCACGGGCACTGACTGAGCTACGTCTAAAGGCCCCCATAGCATGAGTTCTAAGACTGATTTTGCTTGATTTAAAGAAACTGCACGTTCTTCTTGCATCATTTCCTTCAATAGCGGTGTTAGCTTTTGTCCTGGTAGCAAAGTGTCGACAGCTTTCAAGGCACATTTGCAGAGTGATGTGATTTCTTCGTCTGTTTTGCTGTTCATGTCGTCGGATAATCTGTGAAGTTGGAAAATTGTATTTAATTTTTACTTTGTGACATTTAACTCTTCGCTAATAGCACGGAGACGACATAATATGGTAGAAAATTGAAAAAAGTGCCTTCCAGAATGGCGCTGGTGTAGGCATAGGGTATGGACAGTATTGTTTAAATATAGTAGTTATAAAAGAATTTGGATTCTTTTAAAAGTTACGCTAAAGTGGCGCCACTTTAATTTAATGTATTTCGATTCGGTTTAATATATTCTTCAGAAATACATAGCAATATGTATATATGATAGGAAAGTAAAAAAAACACAATAAAATTAATTTCTACATATGAAGATCATAGTACAATGATAGAACTATTTTTAAATAATATACGTGAAACTAGCAAAACAAAAATAACCTAAGAATTTTTCTATATTTCTTAGAAAAAAACCTACAAAGAATACTATGAAAAAGTATTTAATTGTCATTGAAGTCTTGTTTATATTAACACGGCCTTCAATTGTAGGAAATAATGTTTGCAAATATTAAATATAGTATATATACATTTTTTAGATTAGATTTATATTTCTTTATTGTCGCACGAGATAAAAGTTATCAGTTGTTGGAATAAAACAGAATTGAGATTACTCTCAAGTCACATGCGATAGGTTTTATCAATTTTGCAAGAAATGTAAAATAATCTTTAACAAAATGGAGCAAAAATTATATTTATTGCTATCTTTCCCTTTGTGTGACAATAAAATAGACCTACATAACTCGAATTTTATTTAACATTTTATTTCTAGCTAAAATGTTAGTAGTCAATGTATGGATATTGTCTTTAAAATGATAATGTTATTAGATCACGAAAGTAATTCAAATAAAAAAATAAATAATTTTGTAGTACAAGCGGGCGAAGCCGTGAGCGGGTCGTTAGTATACAATATAAGGTCATGCATACCCCTGTAAAATACATAATCTTCCATAGCAATTAGTTTTGGGCGCGGACAGGGAGCTCAGTCTATCTTCTGTAGATGTTCCGTTACAATGACTTTCTTTGAGCACCACAAAAGATGTCAATGTTTCAGGCAGTTCCTCGATACCTCGCGCTTGGAAACATTTGAGACCGTTTATTATTTGCAGTAACATAAATATGGATTCGTGGATTTGATCTGTTTGTGCGTTTTGGTCTTTAGTGCCTTCTTGTAAATTTTCTCCGTACGATTGTATAGTGTCGACGTGTGCGTTCGCTAGCACTACTATTGTGGCTGGAATTCAAAATAAAATATTATTAGTTTTTAATATTTCCATGTATTTGTAACAATTTTCAGTATAAGATATTAAATCAGCCGAGAACGAGATTATTTTTATATTGGGACAGAGACGTAATTGATAATGAACAATCCTATTATATTCCAAACTTCTTACTTCTTACATATAAAACCTTTAAACTAAAGTATTTTTTTCATGTAACACCCTTTCAATGCAAAAACAATATTAAAAATGCCTACCTTGCACCAAATCACCGCCGTCCTCCCCGAATTGCTGCAGCGGCACCAAATCACAAAATTCCGTAATAGCATTCAAATTCAAAGTACTGGGCTGCACCGACTGAGTGACCAGCTGCGAGGCCGTCTGCTCCTTACACAGCATCAAAGTGACGTTGACCTGACCGCCGCTAGAGTTCCACAGAGCCGGGTAGAAGAAACGTTTGCCTGCTTTAGTATAGCTTTTGTTTTGTATGGAGAAATCTGACCAACGCAAGTTGGTACACGCTTTGAGGCCTCGCAGTAAAGGCTGCATTGTCGCGCTTTGTTGTACCTGGAATGAAAAAGTCGAGAATTTTAAGATAAAGATGAAATATGAATATAAAAGTTAAGAATCGTATACAGAATCATTGTTTTAATGAAATTATTTCACTTCGTCTTCTCGCATTTACGGGGATCTGGATTGAATTTTTTATTAAATTTCCTTTTCACGTTCATTTCGTTTCGGAAGTATCGCGTGTTCTTAGCGGTATTTAACGCTACACTACGTAACCAAACCAGGGAAGCAAAATTATTTTAATTATCAGCATTCTTCCAAACAGGAACATAATTCCAATTTAATTCGTGATCTAAAATGAACCTAATAAAAAAGATAAAGATGTTAAACGCCACATTACAAATTCAAATTACCTGTTCCAAAACCTGAGCTAGCGCTTCGTGATTGGCGATAACGACCGCCCCGTAATTATCCTCCAAGTTCTTGTGGACTACACTCCTTCCTTTTCTCACGCGTAATTTGTTCGTCGTTTTCGATATATCTGACTGATAATCGTCGTTGGAAGGGCTATCCATGTTGTCGTTTGAACTGTAAAAACTGTATGGAGAATATATTTCGGATTCTGTTTCGCTTCCACAGTAGGGCAGAGATGTCCGGAAACCGTTGTACTTTGTAAATTCCTCTGGTTTCCGTTCTGTTCTCTCTTCTCTTGGTTTTATTGCTGAATCACATTCTGGTGAACTTGACCTCGCGTGGTGTACGTATTCGTAGTCACTGTCGCTGTTCTTTGAGTCACAATTCTCTTCGTCGTATTTCGTCGCATATACGTCGTCGTAATTGTGTATGACTGTCTCGTTGGTCGCTTGCACTAGTTCCTGAGGTTCGTCTTCGTCTTTTTCGTCGTCGGATGGTGTGCGACGCTTAAGCAGTTCTAAATGTGATTCCCGTTCGCGCATACTGGCCGTACGTTCTGGTTTTCGTGGAGCAAGCGCTGATCTGATCTCTCCTGAAAGTTATTGAAATCTATAATTCATATATTTCTCTTAAGTAAAAACTAAAAGATATATGTAAGTACATGCGTTGTTGTTTGGTTATAAATAATTTATTAATTACAAGAAAAAATTAAAACATATTTTAGCAATTATCACAGTTGCTACTTATGTTACATAAGTAGGATATTCACAGGTGGTAAATATATGTGGTTTGTATAGATTTTGAAATGAATAAATATATAAAATAATAAATACGTTTAGTGAGAATTGAATTCACGCTTGACATTGAAAACTTCTTATTCAAAATAAATAATTAAATTATTTTTAAAATTATTCGTTCAATTTGAATACTGAATAATACCTAGACAATGCAAATAATATAGTTGTAACTATTAAAAAATATCATATACATTACCTAAATTGGCATAAATGTTATCATCTTGTTTCGGCACCACCGCCCAGGCTTGCTGTTTTTGTTTTTTCTGTAAAGCAACAGACTTCGGTGGCGGAGGTCTCGCTGGCTTTGGTACGTTAGCTACTGTCTTGTAGTCTTCACTGGACACTCTCGGTGGTGGGGGTGGCTTGTTCACCACTCGTGGTACTGTTTCTTCATTACTGCTACCACTGTATATGGATGACACGTCGTCGTGACTCACTCGACGTAAGCTTTCCGAAATTTCGCAATTTGATTTCACCACCTCAACGCTCGATCCGTTTATGTCCAATGGATGTATTATGACAAGACGTGGTTTCGGTTTTGGAGTCAAGTCGTATATCTCTTCAGGTTTTGCTGCGACTTTAGTAATAGTGGCAACACTGAGCTCCTTTTTATCCAAATCTTTAGAGGACCCTATGCGAAGCAACTTTTTGATGGAGAATTTATACTTCCCTTTGCGTTTATCGTCTATTAATAAATTGTCATGTGACAGTGATATGTTTCGTCGAGGGGCCGGTTCTGGAACTATATCTGATTTCTTTGATTCATCATCGCTATTTCTTAATTTTGGTAAAGATGACATTACAGCCCGTTCCCGTTTTTCCATTTCTCTTACTACTGGTGAATCGGACTTAATAAATCCATTAGGATTTCTTTGGTAAAGACTACTCGAGTATTCTTCTGTAGGCGACAAGGGAGGCGTCGGTGCTTTTCGTTTACATAGACTACTTAGCGAGGTATCGCTATCTTGTTTCGTTAGCACTGGCTTAGCGTAGTATACGGGTTCTGATTTTTCTTCGACTTCAGTATTTTTGTGTTCAATTGCGTATTTATTTTCTTCCTCCCCCTTCTCTTGCACATGCATTATAATCTGTTGCGTTGTATTTTTTTTAGATTTTATAACCGGTTTGACTGGTAGCTTTGGTTTTTCAGGTGGGACTGGTTTGTTCGGCATTATGTCAGTAATCATACCGTGAAGGAATGATGGTCGAGGGTCCATTGTCGGTATCGGACTGCTTGGTAGCGCTGGGGCTTCAGAGGTATCGTCGGGATCAGCTCTTCCGTCTGGCTCACCGGCAAGTTCCCGACTTGCTTCTGCAGAAAACATTGGTTCTGATTTAGGAATGATAGGTGGCATGTCAATAATTGGACTTTGAAATGTTGAATATCCGCTAGCTTGACCGTCCGCTTTTCTTAATTGCCCAAGTGGGGACATTTTTATGTTCTTATCTTCGTTGTATACTTTAATCTTGACTGTTTCTTCAATTTTATGGGATTCAGAGAAGTGGCCACTATCATCGTTGTCTGAATCTGTTCGAGCACTAAAACTCTCATCGTCTGATGTAAGTGAATTATTTGCTGTGGAGTTAAGAGTCCCCACAGCAGAATCGACACTAGTATTTTCGATATTAATTTTACAGAATTTAAATTCTGATCGACTTAGGTTTACTTTAGGTCTTTCTTGTGTTTTGTTTAAGGGAGACTTTCTAACAATACTGTTCTTTTTAATTTCTGTCATTTCTTTTTTATCACTTTCATCTTGCATACTTTGTTTTATTTTGCCTTCTACGATAGATGGTTTATTGGAGTCAGATTTTATTAAACTGAGATCAGATGCACTTATTCTGTTTTGTTGTAACGTTTCGGATATTTCTTCTAGTAATGATTTTTCTGTACATAAAATACCATCAGATTGTTTCGAACCCTCTGTTGTAATTATTGTTTCCGACTCTTTTATATATGTTGATAGAATAATGTTAGTTTTGTATCCATTCGTCGTTTCTTCGGCCTGTTCAGCTAAGTTTATAACGGCAGGTTTTCGAGTGTGTGTCTTAACTGTAGGCTTATTTTCTTGACCGAATGGGGTTACTGACACCATCAAGGTTTTCTTTTTCCCATCAGAATCAGTCTGAACTTTCCCTAATAATAAGGAGGTGTAGGACTTCGCAATAGAGTCTCCAAGCAAATTGGCTTTAACAGTATTAAAATCTGTATTAGATTTCGTTATTTTGTAAAGCTCTCTTTCTTCTTCTGTGTCTGGAAATGTGTCATCTTCTTCATTGTCTTCCGAGACTTCGAATTCTTCATCATCCGACCAATCGTCACCTCCATATCCTATAACGCTGCATACTTCCTCAGGAAATCGTACGTTACGCTTTCCTTTTTTCTTAGGGTGTATCTTTAGAATACTCGGAGGGCTCTTCTTAAAGAATGTGCTTCTGTTTTGGAATGGAGTAGTTAAATATTTACTGCCTTCTGTTGTTCTTTCCTGCTTCGAGTGTTCCTCGCGTGATTTAAAACAATTTGAGCAGAAATCCTTCTTCCACGCATTCTGTACGAAGTTGTGGCATACCGGTGACATTTTACTCTTGGTATAGCGTCTGTTGATTACATAACTGGCATTCTGAAAAAAGAAATAAAACCGTTAGTTTTACAGATTAAATAACTAAAAATGTTTTTGGGATAGTTCAGTTATGAAGAGATTACGATTAATGTAGGTAATTAAAATTTAAATAACATAGCGTGATAGTCATCCAATTATAACTTACGTAAATTGTTATAATATTCGTGAAACGAGTTTTGGGTGCTATTAAACAACTTCATCGCAGTTATAGAAAAAAGTTAGTACACGCAAGTCTATCATAACACCATTTCTTAGGGCGAGACATGTAATAGGTTCAGGTCAACGGTATATGGAAAGCGTATGACGTTGAACTTGTGTGAACTGCTTTGCTTTGCTAACTTTTATATACATATGTATACGTCGATACATAATATAGGTACTTAAATTGATTAACACGGTAAAATTAATTAATAATTTCAACCTATAAAAGAAATCGTTTTGAAGAAGTGTATAATGTTAAAGACAACCATGTAAGGCATTAAATATGGAAGTTCATTAATTTTTAAATTTCTTACTCTTATATCTCAGTAAACTTAAATTATTATAGATGTTTTTCAAATTACATAAACATAATATTTTTTTGCACGCGGTACCTACTTTTTATTCTAAGTTGATTAACCTGCAATACAAAAAATATATGTTAAATTATAAATTACATCTAACCCAGTTTAGTTCCAGCGCTATCACGTAACAACCAGACAAACACACAATTTTGCATTAATAAAGAAGGACAATATAAATATGTATTAACCGTTACCCAGCCAGCCGTCAACGGACTTTCTCCAGACGCACTCGTCGTAGGTCACTTTACATCAAATAAATATTCATATGAGTAGAGAAATTGTTGATATTACCAATTACCACCTTTGTACGTATTTTGTTGCCACATCGCTCATTCGGTGCAACAATGACGTATTTATACTTTGATTTTTTTACGGACGACGTAATAATTTTTATTTTTTATGCATTTGGTGTGCATATTAGTTAGATTATTATTTTTATTGTTTTGATTCTTGTCTTATACATATTATTTATATTATATATATTGTTTCTGAGAAAATAGCACTAAGAAAGTATTACCCAAAATTTACATCTTCTTTATAAGCCTCCTTTTGGATACACTTAGACTTCTAAGTGTATCCAAAATTCAGGCAAATTAAGTATAATGAAGTAAAAGAGTATAAAATTTTAGTAACTTTCGGAAGTCTGGATACACGTGTCGTGTAAGACTTAAAAAAAATCACTAATATATAGATATATTAAAATATTTAATAATTATTAAAAATAACTTTGCAATTACCTACCGCCACATTTATTTTTACGGTCACATTTTTTGATGATTCATTTTATATGTTGACAGCTGAAATTAGCTATGGATGTACGTATAAAGGAATCCAACAGTCATAACGCTGTAATATCTATAAAAACATAAGTCTTTGTTCTTTACTAATAATAAATTGGAACATAAAACGGTCTTTTTTAGCTTTATGGGATACAGATTTCGCACAATGCAGGGTAGGAAGAGGAAACCAGGGAAATTTCCGTGCCCCATTTTCCGTCGAATTCTTGGGGCATCGCGAGTTGTTGAACTCGGAATCGTACCCGATTCCTGAAAATATTAAATATTTAATTTCTTCGGGTAAGAATTGAACCAACTGGAACCCACATGTGTCGCCCCTGATAGCCACCCGCTTGTGCCACGACTGATACTTTGAATCGATTTTAAATATTAACGTGTAAGTGTCGATTCGAAGGAACATAAGTAAAAACAGAAAACAAGCAGCGCGTAAACAAATATTTAAATTTTAAAAGTGGTGAAATTATTTATTTTAAGAGAAACTGTTACTTTCTTATTGCACATGAAGTTATATAACAAAAAATATAAATTATTTTTCACGCACAATAACTAGCTGTATTTAAATCTTATATAATTTTTTAGATAAATTTTACAATTTGTATGGGGACAAATCTTTAATGTTTATCTAATCTTTATTATCATTACATAATATATATATATATATATATATATATATATATATATATATGTATATATATATATATGTATATACTAGTATGCTGTCATAAATATAGTATATATGTATCTATTTATGTATTTGGATATGTATTTATTCTTTTTTGTGATTATTATTTTTTTTTATTTAAATTCTTAGTGATTTTTCTTCTTTGATAACTGCACTGTACTCTCGTCCCGCTATTTGACAGTCACACACTTCTATTGGTTGGCTGGAAGAGATTTCTTTTAGAAATAAACCCACCTTTGCTAACTAAAATTTTAATTTTGTATTTCCTATGTGTTTTTATGTGCAATAAAGAATATATATAAAACAACGTGGGTTCCACTGCTGTTCCTGCGATTAAATCTTTCAAAATACACAACGGATTTTTACATGTTTCACTAATAGACGGTGATGCAAGAAGAAGGTTGTATATCTGTATAAAAATAAAAGATATTTTTTAATTTTTTTTAGCTTTACGCCATATCTCTCTCATAGAAGAGTCGGCAGAGGGAACCTAGTGTTAAGACACTCCACTAACACACTTGCGTACGCACTTTTCGCCAAATTCTCCAGTTATTACATGTTGAGTGGAACTCAACGCCACCAATAGAAAATGTCAAAGGTTATTGTATTTTAAACATAAAATAATACTAAAATAATGAGAAAACATACAAAAGATGATTATTTTGAAAAATTACTAGAATCTGGCTAACTTTACTGATGTCACTGAATATCAGAAGGTCGATCTTAAACAGCTATTACGTATGTTTACTTTGCACTTTACATTAGCATCAGCGGAGGTCATCTTATTTCAATTTTTGCATACTTCTATATGTTATAGGAATAATTTTTTAGCTCTATTGTTATCTTAAGGCCGTCCGTGTGTGTGTATATACGACAGTTGTAGATTCGATTCCCATATGGAGGAATGGAATATTTAATATTTTCCATCCCTCGTTTTGGTAACGAGGCAGTAGACGGCGTTGAGCTCCGCACGGAACACGCAATGCCTCCAGAATTCCAGTGGCGAACGGAGTGTGTTAACATTACTCTGCCTACCCTGTTAGTTGCGGGTAAAGTAAAAAACAAACATTAAAGGTAAACGGTAAAGTAAAAAAAAGGCTGCTAAAATTAACGTTACAATTAACGACTGGGAAAAGATTTATAAATTTTTCTTTTTCTTTTACTGGAGACTTCAATTAATAACAATAACATAAAAAAAATTTTCAAAATTATCTAAGTAACTCCAAAAACAACATAAAATTATTTCGGTAATACAAAAGAAACATTTTTTTACTATTTTGTTATTGTATGATCATATAAAATATTATGAATTAAAAAATGTAGTGAAATATTATGAAATTGTAAAAGATTATATATAAAAAACTACGACACAACGCAAGTACTTGTATACTGTCTAACTCTAAAGAAAAGAGAATAGCTGGCAAAGTATAAAAGTTATAAAGGGTAAGGGAAGTATAGAGGTTTTCGACATTTGCCCTTCTTGGTATCGAGAGTATTTTTTCAAGGTGCTCCTTACTGGAATTTTTACTGAGCTGCATATTAATATGTTTTTTTCTCATAGGTACCTAAATACCGAGCGCCGACGGCGGCGTTTAAAACAAACATTCGTAAAGTGTAGTGTAATAAGAAAAAGAAATCGTGACTTGCATCCGGTTGAAAATATGTGAATATACATATAGCCTATGTAGACATATTCATCATAAACTTCCCACGTACGTACCCTTAAGGGTATGTTGATGTGAAGTTTATAATTTCAAATCAACGATAATATAATTTGAAAAGCTCTATGCATTTTTCCTGATATAAAAACAACTGTATATATTTTTTCTTTTTTGATGCAGATTTAATTTAGGGATTCCTTGAATTAATAATAATGATTAATTTAGAAATACTTAAATAATTCTTATATTAATGATATTGATATGGGCTTGAGAACTGAAGGAGATTTAGGTTCGTATTTACAAGCTGCTTTCAAATCTGATATCGCTCTTGAGATGCCGTTTTTACATACATAGATAAACACATCATCTCAAGATCGACCTCAGACTTGAGAGTGCTTTACAAGTATGGGCTTTAGTGCATGAAAAGCCATGAAGCCTAAACTTAAATTGTAAGTCCTGCTTCGTAATAAAGTCCTTCGTAATAAGAGGCGCATCAATTAAATAACGAAAATAACAGTATATTACCCAGTGGAATTACTGATTACGATGTCTCAAAATTGGTAATAAGAGTAAGCCTGTTTAATGCTAGTTCATTATGTTGTCTAGGTGCAGTTGGGGCGTGTATAGCCAGCACGATCTGTAAGATTTAAAAGTTGTTCTAAGATTTCTTTATATAAAAACATACATTTTCTTAGTATATTATATTTAAAAAATAGCGGCATTAAATACCACTAGTACTATGAATTGATTTCTAATATCTATTGAAAAATTTAATAATATATTTTGGATATAACAATTTTCTTATAGTAAGTAAATTATGAAGAAATCTATCTATCAACACAAAAATTACAAAATAATAACCTTATATAAAGCAAAACAAACGAAGACGAAGGACACAAGTTGTTTACTAAGACAAATCAATTGATATGAAACTGGGTCATTCTTTCATATTCGTAATGAAATACCAATAATACACAGGTGTTGAAGCCCTAGGCAATTCTTGTATCGGGGTCGTCGTCTTGGGAACCGGTACGGCGAAACTGACGCGTGACAAACGTGGCGTTCTTATGGAATCTTTAGAAAACTAGCTTCTCCGTGGTCAGATAGAAATAAAGGAGAGTTAAGTGTGACGCGTTCTAAGTGCCCGAGGTAACTACTGTAAGTGTCAATGCAGCTACAATGGGTTATATTGAAATGAATAATGTTATTAATGCGAATTTGTTTTATTTAAATTACAATCTTTGTTTCAATTTCAATCTTGAGTTCTTGAGATTTGAGTGTTCAACCAAACAAATTCTTCAATTTTATTATACAGATATAGAATTTTTAATAGTTTTGATGCAGATTATATTATAACAATGTACAAAACTCGGTCAATACCACACGTTTTATGTGTTTGTTTAACTTATTAGTTATTGTTTACGTAGCCGCAATAATATATAATTGTGTACTAGTTATCGGTTTTGTTTTATAAATTAAACATTTCTAGTATTGTATTAATAAATAAACGCTATTATTATGAGGTAACATCCAAATATTAAATTCATCTTTATTTTGCGTATACATGGAAAAAACATTATAAATATTTAGTTCACAAATTCCTTTATAAAAGTTCAATTAGGAAACTTCCTTCATTAACATCGCTTGAACGGTGACGAAAGATATAAAAAATACAAACGTAATTTGCAATTAATTTTTTTTATTGAAAAAAAATTATAGGAACCGGTTTATTTAATAATAAAAATCTTTAGATTTACCAAGTGTATAAAATTTAATTTTGGTTATTATGACATCAGCCAAGCAAGCGTCCACCGGTTTTCAAATAAAATATCAGATATCCTTTTAGAGCAGGTGAAATGATCTCATCTTAATGTCGAGGGTTCACGGTTATGCTCAATTTTTTTAAAAAGAAACAAGCCTTTAAGTATATTTTTTAGAATTTGTTATTTAAAAAAAATATTTAGGACATCGAAATATAGATAATGAATATATATCTTGGTCTAATTAAAAACAAACAACGTTTTAATTCGGCGGGAAGTCGTGAGTGAACTGATGAAAAAAATCATAAATACATAGATATATATATTACGACATATAAAAATATTTTCATTCCTTCGCTCTGGCTTTGACTGCTGCAAAGATCAGCGTTGTGTCCGCGTTCAACACGCAATGCCCCAAGAATTTGGCGGAAGTGGGGAATGGAGTGTCGGACTGGGAAAGAAGTAAGGCGGAGTAAGCATTAGGTCCCAGGGTCCCTCTGCCTACCTTCTGTGCGGGTTACAGCGTGAGGCTAAACAGAAAAAAAAAACTATAAAAATCAAGTCTTTCTGATAATGCAGTTCAAAGTACCATCTTCAGGGCAAAATCATCCATAAATTTTCAATGCGATAATAAATTATGCAACTTAGTATTAGATAAGGGAAAGTTGAAAGTTTAAAACGAAATGTATTTATTGTCAATGGCATTTTTAGGCACGGCCATACACAAGTACCGATACTACGCGGGTGTTCATTCTTGTTAATCCTTCACGCGTAATAGTCATTGGCTTCTGCCTTTCACTTCGCATTACGTGTGATAAGCGTGCGACGCATTTTGATTTTTTTAAGGACTAATCTTAAAGACATTGGACGTTGAGTGGCGGTACTCAATGCTGCGCTTCTTGTGAAAAGAGTGAGAAAATTAAATTACAATTCATTCCCCCGGATGACAATCGAACCCACATCTGTCGCGTTTAAGTCAGACGCTGTCTTAGTGCCACGAAATTCTTTTGTTCAGTTCTAGCCATAATTACGATAATTAAAATTATTTCAAAAACAATTAAGATTCGAAATGTTTTCTAACATATTTGCAATAAAATATTTTTTTTTAATTTAAAACAAAACTAAAACATCATTGTTTTCCTAAACAAATCTTCAAACTACATCAAATAGCTGTAATGCCATTAACTTTTTGTGTGAAAGGCCGAAACTTCTAAGAGGTAGTAATTGTAAGAGCTTTCGTTCCCACACATTACGAAATTAAGTTTACTGTAACATTGTTAACATATTCTTATTTAATAAGAATATGTTTACCATGGTTTTATTAAGTCTTGTGTAATTAACGATTGGAAAGATCCGCTATACATTGTTGGTATATTTTTTGTTACTATTATCTTTTGTTATATTTAAGAGGGTTTAACAATTTGTAAATAAAGCATTTAGTATCAACTCTATATTAAGTGCAGTCTGGCATTAACCTAATTAAAATTCTTAGGAATCGAACACTCTTTAGTTATTGGAAATTTGTAAAAATGTCCATAAAGATATGCTAAATTTAAAAATTATTTGTAAGAAGCGTATAAAGGATTCGACGTAGCTGCATAGAAATTTATTGGATAGCATTTGCGGCAGTTTATATAAGTTTTATTAAATTAAATGGAAATTTACTTTCAATTACTAAGTAAGGTGACACATATCTCTTCGTTAACGGAAAAAGGAGAAAGTATTCACTTTTTAAAAAGTTATCTATAGTTATTTTGTGAAATGGTTGAGAAATATAAATTTATTTTTAATTTTAAAGTGGATACATAAAAAAATCTTAAGTTAATAAAAACTTTAAGTGTATGCCTAATTTGAAACATCACGCAAGTTCCCACGAATTATAAAATTAACTTTTAACATTCCTAGCGCGATATAAAAAAATAAACAACAAATGTTTCACAAAGGTTCATTGTTAGACAACGATTGTAATTTTGGGTAAAAGTAATGTAACGTAAGGTAACATAATGATGGGAAAGCATCTTATAGAAAAGTTCGCTGGAGATAACTTGAAGTTAAATATTACAAGTACAATATAGAAACTTTTCTAATGACTACTGGTTTTTATTGTTATAATATAAGATTGTTTTGTGTCCGACGCGTCTCACCGGGATAGTGACTAATATCAATACGACGGTCGTGGGTTCGATCCAGTGGGAATTAATTATTTTAATTTCTTCGCTCTGATAAAAAGAAATAGCATCACGCACAAGAATCCGGAATCCCACCCTACCCTGCTATATGTGGGATTGGTGTCTTGCCCTTTCGTTGTAATTATTAGACTGGTGAAGGTTTGATTTCGTCCGGGACAAGTATTTATGTGATAAATATCATCATAAGTGTTATTACGTTCTTAATACTAAAGATAATATATATATTTTTTGTTTATTAGATAAATAATAAATATTATTAAAATTTATTCTTATATCTAATCCTGAATTTGAGCAAGTTTCTACACAGTCATACATAAAGCTGTCAACTAGCAGTACATTGTTGCATAAAAAAGTCAATTCAACTCTAAAGGAATGCAGAAAAACCAGCATTTTCTTAAAGAAAGCTCGATGGTGTGGAGAAAAATGTAGTTCTGGCCCTACAAGGTGGATGGAAGGTTATTTTCACATACTTTCTCATGTTACTAGTTTAGATCGAGTAAATCTATACCATAAATATTTATTTAACTGTAATCGCTTTCGTAAAAGCTCGTTGTTGGCTTTCAAGTTATCAATATCGGAGCCCGTCGTGGCGCAGGGGCAAAGGTGTAAACACGATGGTTGTGAGTTTAATTCCCACTTCCCCGAGATTTATTATTTATTAATATTTTCATTTCTTATCTCTGGTACTAAGGCAAGGCTCAATTCCTCAAGAATTTGGGGGAATGTTGGGAACGGTGCGCGTTAAAACACTAGGTTCCTTTTATCTATCCTTCAATATGCGGGATACAGCGTAGTAGAAGGTAGAAGAGAAAAGATAGAAGTTCACATTCATTTTTATTTTGAAGAAAGAACTAAAGACTACATACATAATACCAACATACAAGTTTAACTGCAATACACATTATATACTTTTTTTATTTAAATTAATAAAGTTTTTGTTTTTAAGAAAATAAAACTGTAGATAGATATTTATGTATAAAATTTAATAAAATATGCGAAGGGCTAAAGAAATACATTTATTTATAAAACACTGACTTCCGTAAAGTGTAGAGATAGGCTAGAGCAGGATTTCTTGCATATGATTATATGAATCATTATAATCGATTACCTACCGATTAAGCAATGATATGAATCAGACGTGAGTCACATTACATAATGCTAATGTCACCTGTCGCTTATTAGTACTTATAAGTGAAATCAAATAATAATAAAAAAATAATTTAATATGTATTTATAAAAAATAAATGTAAAGTGGGGAACGGAATTGTTTTAATAAAAACAGTGTCTTATCACTAGGTTACCAGGTTCCATCTTCCACCTTTTTATATGTGGGATACAGCGTGAAAGTAAAAAAGAATGTAAGTTCGTTGTAACGTTTTTCATATTCTACTTCTATTTCCGGGAGTATCCTAATAAACAAAATTAATTTCATCAGCGGTCAATTTTCAGTTGAGGCCATCGTGTGAGACAATGTTTTATTCATTGTAACCGCGACGGTTGTGGGTTCAATTTCGACTCGGGGGAGAATGAATTTTATTAGCTTTTCTGTCCTGGCCCAAAGTACATCGTTGAGTTCCGCCATCCAACACATAATGTCTCGAATTCAGACGAAAAAACGAAACGGAGTGATTTATCTTTATGTCTATTCTAGATTTGTCTATCAAGTCTTAAGAGACGTTTAAATTCTATTCTAAATATTTATATTTTATAATCCTTATTGTGTGACTAACACTTTAAAATATTCTACAAAGTTTATATTAATTCAAATCATGTTATTGAATAAAGTTTACTTTATGGCTTTTTTTACATAGGTTAGTGGACTTTGCAAATAAGGCGCCCACGGATTTTGTTTTTTGGCCTTTATAAATCAATATTTGAAGTTGTTTTAGCTTTGTGCTTTGTCTCATAGTAGAGTAGACAGAGGGAACCTGACACTCTGTTTCTCACAATACGCCTTATTTTCGAGACACTTCGTGTTGACTGGCTGAGCTCAACGCCGTGCTTTGCTTGAAAGTTATTGACGTAATAATTGACGTTGTAATAGACGACCTTAATGTGTATACTATTTTTTTTAAAACACAAACATTCCTATATTAACAATATGTAGCTATAATATGTATTTTTTAGAGCTGATTGTACTCAGAGGCATCTTTAAAAATATTTTTTGATATTTGATGTCTGTATTTAAAATTTTCATCTCAAAATAAGTCAATAAGTAAAAGTTTGTCATTATTAATAAAAGCAGGTGCAGATAAAAAATATCAAACACCTTGTCACATGAACTTTATAGTTTTTATTGAATGGCGGAAGAGTTTTTATGTGATGGGCATTTAGTTCATATTATTATTATTGTTTAATGTTTATAATTAACTGAATATAAAGAGAAGTTGGTACTTATTATTTATATATTAGTGGCGTGGTGATTAATTCTTGAGTGGCGGAACTCAACGCTGCACTTTGTCACCAGAGCGAGGAAATGAGAATATGAAATATTGCATATCGTCCAGTGGGAATAAAACTCACAACCTGTGTACCATCATACATATATGTATGTGTATACAATCAAATCAGGGCAGCAAATCCAATACAAAAATCCACTTGCCTCAAACAATACTTCAATAAAAACACTTCGGCCTTATCATGACTTATTATACCGTCAATCAAAATCGAGAATTTTATTGTTTCTATTGTTTACTCGTGTGTTACGCGTTCACAATGAATGCGTAATACTACAAGTGCACGTTGAACATAAATATGAAATTTTTATTAACCTTACTGTGTAAAATATTTTTTTAGCTTCCCGCACGAAGCAGGGAAGGCTGAGGGAGCCTAGAGCTAAGACACTCTGCTCTCTACGGGACTTTCAGTGAAAGATACAGGAGGTTTTGGATCAATTATATACTTTTATCCCGGAATTCTAATGGGTACGGGATTTACGCAGGAAAAGTCACGCTAACCATATGCAAGTACTTAACGCTCAATAATAATAGCTAAACTAGAACAAATAAAATTTCAAAAGGTTTATCAATATATTATCAGTTACCTAAATATACATAAAAATATAAAATAAATAAACGTGTAATTAAAGTGGGCGAAGCCAATGCCGTGCGGGTTGCTAGTAAAAAGTAAATGTAGAAAAGGCACCACTAAGTTGTATAATATGACATAAATTATATAGAATTTAATGTTTAAAATAATTTAAAAAGTATATCATAAATTGCATAATTAAGATGAGGCCGGACACATTATTCAACCTGGCAATTATGTGAATATCTAATATATATTTTTTATAATTTATTCATATTATCTATCTCGTGTAATTAAATTTCTAAAAATCAAGTTTTATAACGTGTCTGCCGATCAATTTTTTTTATTTGGTTCGTTTGAATATGAAAAGTTTTTGAATCTATTTGCCATTTAATATAGGTATATATTGCTGTTATTTAATTTCAATTTATAGTAAGCTATTTATTCGAGGCTGTCGAGACTGAGGCTGGATAAATAAGATAGCTTTTGATTTTATAGAGCCGATGAAGAGAATGTACTCACTTCTTATTTAGAAGTCCCAATAAAGGATTTATCTTATAAATATTTACTGGTGTAATGAATGGTTATATATTTTTTAAATATTATTGTATTTTAAATAGGTACCATACGCCTATACATATATTGTTTTAGCCGACAAGACGCGACAGAAACAGAAAGTGGGGCGCGGAGTGTATTAGCACTTGCTTCCTTCTGCCTATCTTGCAACATGCAGGGATACAGTGACGTTGAAATAAAGTAAAAACATAAATTTAATAAGCGTTTTTTTTTTGTTTTGAATAAAACGAAGTGACTAATGGTAACAATCTTCTGATCGAAATTGTATTAATAAGTTCGTATACAGGAAGACATTTTTTTTCTCAAATTTAAAATAATCTGAAGGTGTAAATATAACTCGCCTCAGACTATTTTATAATATAAAAAATAACAGTATTTATAAATTATAAAATTGGAATAAGTAGATCAAGGCGAGAGAGCGCTCTATAAGCTGTAGTGGTGGACTTCGCCCTACTTCGAACCAAAATTACTAAAATATTTTTTTGTTATATACAAACACTTATTTTTATTGACTTGTGGTTATTTTAAAACTGAAATGTTGTAACTAGAAATGAAATATAGGTAGATAACTATTATATGTACACCTTGTAGTTCCTACTAAAAAGGTTCTTAATGGGAACGAAGCGTCTTAACACTAGGTTCCCAGATTTCTTCTGTCCACCCTGCCGGATATCTATATATGTGACATTAAAAAAATACAATTTACAATAAGATACACACTCGTAGATCATTTTTCCTATCTCTCTATATCCCGCATAAAGCAGAGAAGACACACAGAGGGAACCTAGTGTTAAGACACTCCGTACCCCACTTTCCGTCCAATTTCCGAGTTATTACGCTACTCAAGCTGCTTTGTTTATCAAAATAATTATCAACTAATCAGGTCGTACGTGTTACCAATGATATAATTGAACATAAAAAAACAAATTCTCAACACAACACAATTCATAAACAAGTTAAGTTAAATAATCAGTTATTAAACTGTTAGATAACTGTCGATTTAACTGTCTTTTTCGTCGTTTCAATCACTCCAGTTCCCAAGCAGGTGTTATTTAACGGCCCACTCGACTCTTATTTATTAGTGACATCATAGTGCAAAAACTTTTAACTGGAGAAACATTTTTTTATTATGTTTTTTTAATAAGTGACATTCAGCGTTCCGTAAATTTGATGTTTTATTTTTTTTTGTTAAAATGACACCACGAAGAAAATCCACGTGATGGTGCTTTTTATACAAAAAATTGTTATTGATAAAATGTCTGGTTATAAGTAATAAAATTTAAAAATGTAAAGAATTGTAATTAAGTCATAGTAGACGTTTCGTGTGGCGCAGTGGAACTGCGTCTGATTGTTAATTCGATAGTTAAAGGTTTGATCCCATTCGGAGGAATTATTATATTCAATTCACTTTTCCTACTTTAGTAGATGAAGCGTTAAGTTCCGGTTCCGTAACAATATTTGAAAAGATCGGCGAAAAGAAAAAAAAGAAAAAAGGTCTTTACACTAGATTCCTGCCAACTCTACTATGAAGGAAAAGCGTGAATATGAGAGAGTGATGTACCACAAAATGGCTCCCATGCGTGAAGACAAAACCAAACTAAAACGAATTAAGGTGTAATTTCCAAGGCAACATACATTCACAAGGTCTCACCTCGAAAGGTGTTAAATACAATTTACTAAATAGTATTAGGTTTACTGTAAATAATCTGTGTAATATAAAGTATGGGGATTGAATTACGGTTAAGTGATAAACGAAGTCACCGCGACCTATTTGCCTTTGATTAGGAACGAAGAGCTTTTGAAGAGTTTTTTTGGTTATGTTTCATATTACAATATTAATTGTTGAAAACAAAAAATGGATGGTCGTAATTTCAAAACTGATTCGAAAAAATAGTTTGAAATAAGCAATAATAATAAATAGCTATTACAGTTAGCAACATTTAGTTTCTCTTAAGATCTTAATTAAAATCACTAACAGAGAAAATTACAAAATAATAAATAGAAAAATTATATGTGTACAATAGGCATACGGAGTAATACGATGAAATTTACAATAACCTCATAATATCAGTTCAATGCAAACAAGTATTAATATTTTGTGATCGAAGGGTAGTTTAAGAACTTAATAGTAAAAGTATAGTAATTTATTTTAAATTTGCTTTATTTTATGCATAATTCTAATATTCCGATATTACAGTTAACATTTAGCAACAAGTGGATGTAAATCAATCTATGCCCATATATATATATATATATACATACATATGTACGTACATACATACAAACATGTGAGAACGTGATATCCACAGATTGTGTTACTGCGAGACGATAACGACAAATCTAAACTGGTTGTAGCAACCTATTTGATTTCGATTCATGCCTCACGCATGGCCTGCAGTATTGACTTGAGTTTTAACTATACATTTTAGCTTTGTCCATTGAATATGTAAAAAATTTGGAATATGTTACTGTGTAAAGGCCAAAAGGTCATACTTATTTTTTATTATTATTATGACATTTATTCTGTGTGCTACGCGGCAGGGAGAACCTAGTGTCCTTAACAATAGGTTCCCTTTGCCTACCCTGCTATGTACGAGATACAGCTATAAGAAAGGAAAATATCAAAATATTATAAATTTTGCAATATTGATATTTTTCGTAATTATGATGTTGTATAACTATACAATTCATTGATTATATAGTATAGTGCTTGTTAAGAAATAATTAGCGTTATAATTATGAATTCTATTCCTAATATAAGGAATATTTAAATTAAAAAAAAAAAGTTGATATTAGACCATTTCGATGGGTAATTGCGATATCCAGGATAGTAATAATACACTACATAAGTATACAGGTATGTGTTAAATAAAATATACAATAAACTTACGATTACATCAAAACAGTTCTTAAAAATCATTTTTTTGTATTACAAACTTTTTTGTATTGCACTATTTTCATCACAAAAAACAAAACTTACACCAATTATACATAAGTAAAACCACTGTATAAGCTAGTTAAAACATTTTCAACTAAAAACACGTATAACACAAGTAAACGACAAGTACTAATTACAATTACCTCAGTCGATTACAACACTGACTCACTGTTACTTCAATTGATTGATTATAGTTTTTTGAAAAAGACACGTACTCTACTTATTACTTTATGTTTTACTTGGCTCTAAGTTATTTAATTTTGGTTCTGGTGATAAGAGGGTTCATTCTATTTGTATGCAGTGGGAATGACGTCTTTTTAAGGTAGGGCTGTCGTGATATAGTATTAAAACGTTGGTTAGATTAAACTAACAGAAGAATATAAAATGAAATAAAGATTCTCCGTGTAATGAAATAGAGATTACTCTGATTTAGTATCCAAGTTTTAATTCACACAACAAACAAAATCTGTTTATTTGTTTAGCTTCACTTTATTTTCAGCGCATTAGCCAGAAATAAAGGAGCACCAAACTCTACAGTCTCTGCCTGCCTCTCTTACCGTATCTATATCTTATAACTTACAAAAAAATAAAACATTTTATAATTTTACAAATTTTAAAGTAAAAATACAGATTTTAAACTAAATTGAATAAAAAAATATATTTTCAAAGACCGAACCGCGGGGAACGGGAAGTATCAGTAATAAATGATAAGTTGTGTATATCCGAATGTGTAAACGCTATTATCTAATGAATGATTGTTAATATGCATTGCGCGATAACGGGCGGAAGTTGTCGATACAACCTTTTAGTTGAACGATAATATAATTACTATGTTCGACACGTAAAATACTATTAAAGTTTAATAATAGTAGGCGATTTCGGGTAAATTTAGCTAATTTACTATGAAATTCATGCTTTTTTGTTGAAAATATAAAAAGTAAAAAGATATGTTTAAACACATAATTAGCGCAGAGGGCTATAGTAATTAAAACAAGAAAATAAAATATATATTAGTCTAGATATATTTGTCTTGGAATCGAATCGACAACTATCGCATATATAGCTTATATTCAAGTAAAAAAAAACTTTAAAATTTAAAACTTTATTTTCTTAATAATATTTTACAATTTTAAACTAAACTAAATATAGGTTACTACTTCTCACAGCCCTAGTGCCACCCAAAGTGCAGTTATTTATAAATACCTAACACATAAACTATAATTAGACGAAGTTGTTGACCCCTGCCACATCTCCCTACTAAATGTGCGGTGTCGGGTTCGACGCGGACTTTATTGTGCCTGACAGCTTCCGTGATTTTATTTCCAAAACAAACGTCCCATAAATGTTATTTAACTGTATAAATTAGGAAATTATTTCAGTTATTTGTAAAGTTTATATTATGACTAGCGTTTATATTATTAGACTACCTCTGCTTATTTGCACCCTTAGGGTTGAATTCTAATAAACCATAAAACATGTGTTCAAAGAAATATTTTTAAGAGTCTAAGTTTCAATTTTTATAAAAATCGGTGGCGAATTAAAGATTTTTCCATACAAACTTTCAACCCCTATTTCACCCCTTTAGGGTTAAAATTTTTTAAAACCCCTTCTTAGTGGATGTCCTGATTACGAAAGTAAACATCTGTCTAAATTCCACGTTTCTACATCTACGTGCGTCTTGCCTCCTTTTATATATATGGATAATAATTTTCCCTTTATGAGGCTGTCGTGGCGTTTCGCGACTGTCAACACGACGGTTGTGTGTTGGATTTCCAATATGGGAAATGAGACACAGCTAGCGACGTGACGCTGCTCGTTTTATTATACCCATATTCAAAACCACTATTCCAACAAAATATTAGTGAAAAATATGTCTTAGTTCTAGTCGTAGTGTACTTATCTCTCTCTACAATTTTTTCCCGCTGTATCCAGCATTTAGAAGGGTAGGTCTCCTACCTACCCTTTTTCTACACTTTCCACTTATTTACATAGGTATTGCGTGTTGGATGATAGAACGCAACGCCACGTTTTGCCTCGTTACCATAGCGAGGAAAAGAAATTGTTAAATAGTTAATTTCTTCGAGTGTAAATCGAATCCATAACATTTCGTTACAGTCTCTGCCCCACGACTGGTCTATACTTACCGTTTTATATGACAGAAATGCATAAGTAAAAAAGTTAATAGGAATTACAAAGTAAAACATTGCATTACGCATCGAACTTGAACTTACAACTATGTTTTATATAAGCAATCTCGTAGTCACGTACCAGGGGCCGTCATTAACGCTGGACAATGGGGTGTGAACAATGCTTGTGAATTTGACAATGCTATATGAATTGTGTTTCTAAGGAATTTGCAGTTGTTTTTTGATATTATAGTATGCAGTTGGAGATGTATGGTTTATAAGATGTAAAATTATTACTTTTGCAGTGGACGGCGTTGTGTACCGCCACTCAATATCAACACACAATATCTCTCACTATGACAGAAAGTGGAAAAACGGAGTTCCATGTCACTAGCTTCTCAAAAACGTAAGCCTAAAGCTTCTTACGATACTTACTTATGTATGTCTCGGTAAGTTAACTAATATAACTAAGATTATAAATCCCTATACTATTTTTTCTCTAGACCTGTATTTTAAATATTAATTACAGATGCTTTAATTGAACCACTGCGACAGTGTGTGGTTTATTTTATTTTCACTTTCGTAAGATTTACTTCATAATATGTATATAAATATAGGAATATATGCAACAACATTTTTAATGAAAGCAATATAATTTTTAGTATCAATTTCAACTTATTAATATAATAATAAAGTTTGAAGTGAAAAAATTAAAAACTCGTAACTTCCACAGCGCTGTGGAATAAGAAAGCGTGTAATTTTTGTTAATATACTGACAAAAATACAATTACTTTGTTTGTGTTATTTGTCGTTTTATTTATTTTTACGGAACTCGTACGGTATCAATCGGGGTAGTAATAGATATTAAAATAATAAAAATAAATATATATATATATATATGTGTAAAGGTTAAGGTTATATCTCAAAAACTACTGAATTGATCACAATCCAGCTTAAGGGAAAGTTTCATCACAATGAAACTTTCCCTTAAGCTGGAATGTGCCAAATTTAAATAAAAAACGATGATCTGATCTATTCATCACAATGAAACTTTCCCTTAAGCTGGAATGTGCGAAATTTAAATAAAAAACGATGATCTGATCTATTTATCCTTTTTTATTTAAATCACATACATTACAATCATACAGGTCAAACTGATAACCTATTATAGTTATAAAAATAGTTAAAAAAATATTCTTCATTTTCTGATTTTTTCACTGTACATAAGGCGGCGAAACTCAACGCGCAATTTTTGAAACAAGATTGGCGAAACGATTTGAATGACAAGAATTGTGCCGAATGGGAATCGAATTTACTAACGGATACTATCCGCATGTAGTCGAAACCTTCACAAGTGAAATACAATAAGATCTATAATTAACCGATTTACAAAAAAAAGAAGGTTCTCAATTCGTCGGAATATTTTATAGCAGGGTTTAAATTTCAGGCTTCCGTTCCGGCGGATGGCTGTGTTTTTATATAATTCTTAGACTCGCTTTGTTAAGCAATCCTTTGTAAACTTTTTTGTGTTGAGTGACATTGGGTGAAGGCACCCAACGCAACACCAGAAATATTGTACTTATGGTGTATGACATGTAATTTATTAGAAAACTAGCTATTTTGTGCAGTTCCACTTTCGTGTCAGTCAAATAGATATAACTATGACACATGAACCGTCCGTTTGGAAAATATGAATATGATAAAATCTTCTGTTTATCAAAGTATTAAATAGGACCCAAGACAATGATTTTTTAGATTTTGTCTGTGTGTCAGTGTACCAGCGTACGCTAATGTCAGGAACGGCTTAACCGATAAATGAGCTATATCAATTTTTTTACCCCAGTAAACGAAGGCGCAGGCATTTCTAGTAATTATTTAAAGTTTTAATCAATCACCATCACACACAAATTACTTATTTGAATAGGAAGTCTAACTTCAAAACGGCTAGAAACGTTGACAAAAATGGGGAAATGTCTCTCAAAAGCCATTCATCTGTCGTCTATAGATTACCGTATAGTCCATATAGCTGACGCGTTTCAAACACGTGTTAGGGTTTCCATAGTGTTGCGATAAAAAACAGTTTAAAAATAACGAACGATTATTTATTTATCGGTTGCAAGTGGTTAGTTCACAATTTTTTGTTTTTACTTTTTATTATCTACACTCATTTAGAACAGTTTGAAAACGAGTTATTTTTATTGGCGCTATTTGTATCTTTTTGTATTCCATTTTGTATTTCTGGTTACATGTCTAGTAACACTCTTGCTTGTATTGTATTCCTTAGGTAACTTAAACTGTTATTATTTATAATACATATCGTTAGGCATAACTTAATGCATAATAATATAGACAATGGAAACATTAAAATCTTAAATAATACATCGATTGATATAACATTTTTTTTTAATTTTTTATTTTAATAAAGCTACATCCTCGGACGCATAGTTAGTTGCCCGTGCCTTTTTTTATTTTATCAAAGTTCGTTTAGGCGTACTTCATTTTGGGACCCCTACCGACAATCTTTCTTTTTTTTTCCTTAGTGATTTGGTTTATGTTAGTTTTTATTCTTATTATTTACCTAATTACTTAGTTGTGTTTGATATAACATTTTACAATAAAGGAGATTGATCTCTGACAAAATTACCGTTTCCCGGTTGCCACTCAATTTTCGGGACATTGCTGTTTAGTAGAGAAACTCAACGCTGCGCTTTGTCTTGTTAACAGAGCTGAGAAATGAAAATAACTCGTCCCTCCTGTGGGAATCGAATCTGCAACTATTGTGTCAACAGCTAGATTCTGTATCACTTTTCGATATGTATTAACTACCTAAGTACATAAATTTAAATGCATAACATTATTTTGCTTTAAATAAGCTAAAGTACACGCAGATACATAAACTAGTATAAAATATTGTTCACTTCAATATTCAATTGGAAGTCACGATCTATTTTACATAATAATTTGTGCGCGTAACCTGCGGGTCAATTGATTGAGCAACCAACTTGGATTTTATAAATTATAAGTGGATTTAATAAATGCCATCTTAGTGTAAAGTGAATCAATAAATCTTTGATTCGTAATGGTTTTCAGTTCTATTCGGTCCAAGGGAAGTATTTAAATTTCAAATATGATGTCCACTGCCGTACACGAAATTGAAAAAAGTGATCAGTAGTCTTTTCTTCCAATGGTAAGGAAAAGTACGCAAGGTTTCTAGGTAATTGATTCAAGGTAATTCTAGAAAGTACAAAATAATTTAATTATTTCAAGAAATAAAGAATTTTGGAATGTTTTTATCTCAATCAAAACTATAGCATGAGATTTGATTATTATTTTGTTCCTAAAAATTACTAAAAATACGAGTGATAACACCTTTAATAAGTGAAATTACAGCATTTAAAAATATATAAAGATAATTTGGCGATGACAAATATGCTAACTAGAATTAATAACCATTACATATAGACAATATTGGGTGAATAACGTCTTAGTGATAAACCTTTTATTTGAATATTCATAGTTATGTAGTTTATAAAAAAATTGAGGCCATTCGTGGAGGAGGGCCCAAGGTGCGGCTGTAAGCGCTTCTTGTTGCGTGATTGATTCCCACTCGAGGATATGAAATTTTTAATATTTTAATCTCGCTGCGCTGATAAGACAAAGCGAGTTGAGTACCGCCACTGAACAATCAAAGCCTCCAGAATTTGACAGAAAGTAAGGATCGAAAGTGACGTAATGTGATCGTAGTATCTTAACATTAGGTTCCCAGATTCCCTCTGCCTTCCCTGCAATGTGAGGGATACAGCGTGAAGGAAAAAAATAATTCTAACCTAATGCTGAGATTAACGCGTTCAATTTTTTTGTATTTATATAAAACGTACTTTTACATGAATGTCGTATGCATGCAAAGTAGCATGAATCTTTTAGTTTCAGATTCTGAACAAATGCATATTGTAAGGTAATGAAATCATCTCCATAAGAGGAGTACCTACTTGTGACTCACAGCGATTGAAATGATTGAAACTACTTATAAGTGTTTACGTGTACCTAGACCCGGCTTTTTTCGAACATGAGGCTAGTACTGTTAGCCCTACTGGTCTTTACAGTGACATCGGTTGGGTATGGAAGAGGGTACTCTGAGGCAGACACAAGCACTAAGAGGCTGCTTGAGAGGAAGTGTCTCCTGCGTGACTCGAAACCAGGCTTACGGCCGTCGATCGGGCTGGTAAACTAAACTTCAAAGCGGCGTTGAGCTCTGTTCTGCACCACATACAATTTTTTGAGTTCAGGTAGAAAAGAGAACAGAATGTCTTGTACACTAAGTTCTTTTTACCTATTTTGATACATAATAAATAAATGACGACCTAAGTAACGATAAAGCCATTGGACACTAGCAAATAGCTGGTAACTAGCAAATAAAACAAATTAAAAAAGTATAATCAATTTAGAAATTAAAATATGTAAGTTTGATGAAGTGTTTATTTTATAATTCAATTCATAAAAACGTTGCGGGCTCTACTCCCGCACAGAACAGATGTCAGCATGATGAGTATCATTTCATTAATTCTATAAAAGACATTCAATTAATTTATCGATGAAAGTATGTATTTATAATTTATATGTGCATTGTATAAGGGTTCTCTAGTTTGGGGTGGATCGTGAATAAGCAACTGTTTGTGGACATTCTAATAGATATTCGTATTTCGTATAAAATATCAATTTTATTTTAATGTACCATTCATCACAGTATTTTTTTTCACTTTTTAAATATTTTATTTTATAGATCAAAGCTTACTTCTCTATTCTACTGTATACTTAAAAAAAATCATGACAAAAAAATATAATGAAAAACGTATACTGGTACCTAAAAGTAATGTGAGATTATGTCAGATAAAAACACTATCACAACAAGCGAGAGCAAATCAAGATATCGTGATAGAATGTGAATAAGTAACTAAATATACGTACAAATAATGTTATGTACACACGTAAACTGATGACACTAAAACATTCACCAGCGTTGGTGATTTATATATTTTTTTCTCTTAAACACAACGAGAAGGTTTCTCCGAAAGAATCTTGGGAGAAGTCGTTACTTTTATATATTTAAACGTGTTTGTTTGACGGTCCGGTAGTCGTAACTCTTAAACTGTAGGCTTATTTTGTTAATTTCATTTGACATAAGAAATTTGGTTTTTATATAACAACTTCGTAATATCGGTTTTGAATGATGTTTTAATTAATATAATCAACCTATTTACCATATGTATAAACATGAAAGTGAATACAAATTGCACGAAAATATTTATAATACTTCTTAATTAACATACTTAAAAATCACCTTGAAAAAATGCATTTTAAGTAATAAATATTTAACTAAATAACTTATTAGTAAAGTAATTTTAATTTACGTTTAAATAAAAACTAAACTTACTATTTTATATTATGATATTCTTTTTTATGTTATAAAAAACAAAGAAATAAGATAGTAAAATCTATAAAATTCACCTTTCAATTGTTCGTAGGTATTTCTAGCACATCCTTTTCATATAATATAATAAATAACAAGAAGGTCCGAATGAATATTTAAAAACTTTCAGTCCAGTGAAAGTAACATCGGCCTCCTTACACAAAACACAACACACACTCGACACAAGAACACAAATTTCGTTTCGTTAAATCACCGGTTAAATAATTAATTACAGTTAAAATTGTTAATTATCATTAATACTGGTGGTCATGTATTAGTCTGTTTAGCGAAAATACGTCTACACAGACGCAATGCGCGTACGCAAGTGAGCGGCGTTATTAAGAGCAGCTGAGACGAATATTGCCAGACACTGAGATTTGCCCGCACAAATGTTTTAAATAATGTAATACATCAGTAGAAATAGTATTTATATAATTTCATAAATATTAGACAGTTAAAATAAAATTTATTTAATATTATAAAAAAAATAATTTACAAATGCAGACCATTCGATTGTATATATTTTAAAATAAATATTTAAAGTTTATAAAGTAATTTGCATATGATGTACGTAGTAATTGCTTTCTTTTTTAGTAATACATATGCATTAATTTATAAAATTATCATTTTCTTAATAAATGTTAAATGTTATTTAAATGTTTTTTGTTCTATTATGAACGAACGCAAACTTATAAAATTATTGATTAATTTGCTAAAAATATACAACCTAAAAAATATTAAAATCTTTTAATTTTTTATAAGTACTATAGAGTACGGTGTCAATATGTTATATAGCAACATTGGCAACACAGAACGCGCGGGCGCAGCGCGGCGTTGCCTCGGAATGCAATCTCCCTCGCTCTGTCGAACACCAACTGTTTTCACTTCTTCCCTCTCGCTCGCACGCACTTATGAATGGCGTACCTACTATAACTTATAACTATAGTTTAATAGTTATCGGACCCTTTTGTAAAGGTTCTCTGTTTACCTCACAATATGTATTATGCAGTGAATGCTTAACAATGTTTGACCGGTGATCTCGCAAATATCAATAAAAGGTTAAATGTTGTTATTTTTAAATTGGAGGGAGATAATGGAGGGAATTTGTAGGCTAACCTTTACGTTCGGCCTCATAAAAGTACGGTAAACTTGGAAATATACGTTTTTACCACCATTAAAAAAACATATTTTTATTTTATTTATTAGACTTCATTAATAAAAAAATAAGTATACATGTTTAATATCAACATTATGACTATGTATGCTGTCCAACGATTTCATTTCGTAACCAAAAAACTGGAATTCAGGCTAATAACACCCCAACAGCCAACTGTGTCAAAATACATCTTAAAATGATGTATCTATCTACTAGTTTAAGCGGAAGTATTTTATTTTATCGAATAGTAATTATGTTCGTCGGTCATTGAAGATTGTATCTAAAACAGAAGTCACGTTTTTGTTTACCGTTATGTTGGGATCGAGAAATCTTAAGCTCATATCAATATTTGGTTTCTTTCTAGGGTATTTCGGGCTATGTGATAATCAGATATGTTATAGTGTCTTACTTTTTACTACAGGCAAACTAGATTTAGGACATTCTATTTATATGTATTTTAAGTAATATTTGAGGCCACAATCGTCAATTCAAATAAAAAATACTTGTCATGCCATGAGATGGCAATCTTTAAAGAATTACATCCTTTAACTCAAGTCCTTTAACTTAAATTAATATCAATCGGGCAAAAACATTGCAGAATTTAAACTAATTACTTGCAAATTAAAGCACTAGTTGCAAAATCTCCGATTGCTCCTAACTCAGAGCATTGTTCTTCCACATCTGTGTAGCAACTTCCTTCGCGCTGACATGTGATCACCATCGGGTGAACCATTAAATTGGAATGACTTATTGTTTTCTTTTTTTTAGTTTAAATACATATGGCAAAACGGGTCATGTTCGCCTGTTTTTTTTGTTATGATGCATGTCATGGGGCTTTATCGAAATTCTTATACGCTTGTTACAATCTTTTTTTTTCTGTTAAGACACTCCGTTCCCCAGTTTCCAACGAAATTTGCGAGGTATTGCTTATTGAGCTGATGGAACTCAACGCCGCGTTTTGCCTTGTTACCAGAGCGAGAAATGAAAATATTAATAAATAATACTTAATTTCACCGAGTGGGCATCGAGCCCAAAATAATTGTGTTTTTAGCATTTATATCATCTTTTATTTAGAACTCTTTATAAATAATAAAAACAGGAGCATTAAGAGTCTATTTTGTTACGAAAAATTTTGCTTTTCAAAGTAATGAATATACCTACTAATTAATATAACTTAAAGGTATTTTTGTTTTAGCATCTATTAACTCTCAATTTTAAGAAGAAAGACCCATTAAATAATGTTTAGAAATTTGTTTGTATTTTATGAACATTCGAAACTGTTAGATATTTAATAACGCGGTCACGTACGAATATTCTACTTTAGATTTTTTCCTGTGTGCAGTTTCATGTTTCGCAAATCATTAATTCTGATTTATTGGTTACTTGCAAATTACTTATGATATCAAGGCGCATTTTTAAAGAGTCTAATTGTAGATATAATAGACGTAGCTTCGATTCTCGCTCGGGGAAAATGGTTATAAATATTTAATTTTCTTAGTTTCACAAGAAAAGATCATGTTCGATCAATCACTGCATAATGTCTCGAACATCTCGGCAAATAACGGAGAACGGAGTTACCATAGTAACTAACATTAGTTTCTTTCTGCCTTCCTGCTATTCCGGAAAAAGCTTTTGCTGCTTATTCGTATTAGAGAGAACATTCTGCTATAAATAATCTTAAATGGGTGGATAGTAAAAAATATAGTGAATTAATTCTAGGTTCTCTTTGCCTACCCTGTAGAAAAATAAATATATAACTACATATATAAAATGTGGCGATGTATTTCTTTAGGTTAACGCTTACTCATTTCAGTGCGTATCGAGTTTCGCCGAATATTTGTACAGCTTTCGACGAACGGATTTAAAATCTGACACCAAACGGCCCCATGTCGATATGTAGAAGTCCCGGATAGTAAAGACGGGTTCTGTACTATTTGTATTTCCTTCTAGGTTACTTTTAAAAGAAATTTTGTATGAAACATGTTGGTATATGATAAGATTAAACGTACGAAAGCTCGAGACTTCCATTTTTGTACGGAACCCTCCGTGGGCCAGCCCGACTCGCGCTTGCTCGATTTTATTCTTCTTTCTTTCTATTTTGTTTCTCTAACAAGAAACATTTTACTTGACAACTTTGTATACATTTTTACCTTTTTTTATAAGGGCCTCCAAAAATGATTATTGAGTACAGTAGTGATGTACTAAAGTATCAGTGATACATGGAAAGAAATCAAAAATCTAAGAAATATTATGAATCGACTGCTGCTGGACGTTTACTCATCATGCAAAGTGACGCCTCCTTGACGTATCTCTGTATATCTATTATTTCTCAATATTATGCGGCAAGATTAATATTTAATTTAAGAATTATTTTCGGATTTACTTAGTAAATGGATTTTCAAAAATAAAAAGATTTTTGGCACATTTTCACAAATGTCACACAAGTATGTAATTACCAAAAAAGCACACGTTAAAATTAGTACATAAATATATTTTTTTATAAATAAAAAAAAACGTATTAATATAATAGAGCTGAATTTTGTTTGATTGAACGCGCTTATTTCAAGAATTATTGGCTTGAATAAAACAGACAAAAAAAAACACTCCCTTCACCATTTTTCACTCAATTTCTATATTAATAACAGTAACATTTATCACTTCAATACCATTTATAACATTAGCTGGACACTCGTAAAACTTCAATTATCATCAGTGGGTTAAAAGCAATTTGTGTGTGCGGGTCCCTTCGCTCTACAAATTAGACAATTGAGCGACGTGAACGACCTTTATATAGCTATCTTCTGAGAAGTTCGTCTGGACTCTTGCAGTCATTATTAAAAGCTTCTGACATTTTAAAGTTGCTTAGTTAATTTAGGGTAAATTGTTATTTTTTGGCGTGTTGAGTGGCGGTTATTAGAGCGAAGAAATAAAATTATTAAATATTTCATTCTCCAAAGTGGGAATAGAACTCACAACCTGTCACGCTTACAGTCGCAGTTCCGTACCCCTGCTCCACGTCATCTCCCAATATCACTTAATGATAAAAGACTAAAAATATTATATTAAACATTTTTCTTGAATGCATGATTTCCACCATTAAAGAATAATTAAGGTTAATTGGCATATATCGAAAGGAACTAACTAACCTCGATTTTCTTCACGTGATTTTCGCCTATAATTAACAGTTACGGTAAAGTAATGATTTTTACCGTTAATCATATTAGACATTACACCTAGTTTATGCACTATCAGCCACTCAGAGATTAAAGCAGCCAATTAAGGATTAACTAAAAAAAAAAAATTGCGTCTATCGCCTAACGACTTTGTACTTATAATATCTTTGAATAATTCACCAGCTTGTTCATATCCGAATTCTAGTCGCAATTATTGCGTCACGATGTCGTTGTTAAATTTCACATACAAACAAAATAAATCGCATCTCTAGTAATAAAATTTATGAATAGCTAATAAAATTCAATAATAAATAAACATATTACTCACTTATATATTACTATATTTCTAAATAACATGAAGAAACACATACATAAATCACAAAAAAACACTAGCCTAGCTGTTAGCTCATTTATTTCGCGCACGAAGCGTTTTTCTATGTAGGTCATGTTTAAAGCAACCGTTAAGCCGCAAAATATGTGTTTTTATAACCGCGATATAATTAGGAACGATCTAGTAAAAAAGAGAAATAGCTCTTTTTTTAGGATTCCGTACCTCAAAAGACAAAATGGAAACCTTATACGATCAATTTGTTGTTCATTTGTCGAGACTATTAATCTCAGTATCGCGTGGAGGTATGAAACCTAACAGACCTACAGGGACTTACAGACAACAACCAAACCTACAGGGTTATTCTTGTGGACCTGCAGCACCTAACTTATAATAAAAACAATGATCTGAATATTTTTAGGCATAGCATTGAAAAATCAATATCAACTGTATTTATTGTTCATTTCATACAAAATCTATGCATACTGTCAACTTACATAAGACACGTTCATTTCCATTATCCTACAATCATAAAATCACAGTACGGAACCCTCGGTGGGCGAGACCGACTCGCGTTGGACTAGTATTGAAGTGTGAACAATGAATGTACGATAATTGCGTTTTTCACATGGCAAACTGGCAGCTATCCTGGATGATATTCACTAGACATTAATTCCATACATGCTTATCCTCTAAATATTCTTGAACAGTGAAATAAGCTTTGCTTGTTAGTATTTGTTTTGAAAGCTTGATAGCTACAATGCCACAGACAGACATACATAAAGATACGTCAAACTATTAACATCCCCTCTACTTTCATCAGGGGTAAAAAAAGGATTATGAAATTGAAATTCACACAAGTTAATATTTACTTTTATACTGTAGATATTTTTTCGATTTTGTTCGACAAAGCTATCTCCATCATATAGCGGACGTCCCTATATGTAGCGGAATATATGTGAAGGTAAAATAAATTACAATAGTTACAAATTACTTATAAGATTTGAATATAAGAAGAATCAAGATGGACAGTATCCTGCAATACTTCTTACTCCGAAGCAACAGGAGTGGTTCTATCCTCTAGTCTTTAATAAAATTTATACAATTTGTCTACTTGTTAATTTGCCTATAGGTTTATTCCCGTGCAGTGAAAATAGAAAATAAGGACTACAAACTTTAAAGTGTATTTATTAATTGTGTCTTGGATAATTCTAAGACAACGCTTCAACTATAAGAAATAACAGAACTTTAATCTATTAATAACTATACCGGAAGTTCCGACAGAAAAAAAAAATATTGAATTTGATATTAGAATGAGTATTAATGAAATATAAGTCATACAATGGATTTTTTCACTTTATTCCTTCCACGTAGAATTATATAATGAATCTTTCTAATTTAGAATGTAAAATAATTTATAAAACATGTAAATACTATCGTTTATAATTCAATAAGTCTACATTCATATTTATAAGACGAAAGTAGTGATCTCACGCTGGTCATCACAATGGTATATTATAGAATCAATTCAACCAATAGTATAGTGAAGTCGGTCGTGGGTTCAAGGAGCGGGCGATATTTTTAGTGCTTAGTGCTAGAATCTGTGTAACGGGAAACGTAACATAAGGCACACAGCGCCCGCATGCCGATGTTCTGGACAAAAATAAAGGAAATCATTGTATAGTACAGCCAATGTGTCATGGCTGCCTTAAGTTAGGGTTTATGAATTTTTGCGCATTATACCTACACTCGGAAATAAGATTATCAAAAATATGAGAAAATCCTTAAATCTAATCTACTCAGCCATCGGACAAGCCGTCAACCGTGTTGTAATATTTAAAAGTTTGAAAAAAAATATATTTGGGTTTTGAGCTCTGACCTCTTCGTTAAGATGGGTTATATTTTGTATTGAGAACATTACTTATTATAAATGTGAAATTCATACGTTTCGCAGAAATGACTTGACGGATGTGGATAAATTTGGCACACTTACAGTTAATAGCCTGTGAATTATTTCTTTCTTACATTCAAACGAAAGGTTAAATTTTATCAACGGAGTGGTATTACTTTATACAAGTATACAACTTTACTGTAGTTTATTTAGAAATTTCAAGACATTGCGCGATGGCGGTGTTTAATTTCGTACTGTGTCTTACCAACGCGGGCAATTGAAAGTACCTAATTAATTAATTGACCTTATTGGTTATTGAACCTACAACCTATGTGTTTGTAGTTTTACGTTGTCTCATTGCGCCACATTGGTCTTATATATCTTTATTAAAGTACCTTCCATTTTCCTTTTCGTATTCAATAGCTACTTATCTACTGAGCGAGCTCTACATGGAGAGACTGGTTTGAAACGGGATAGGCTATTGGCAAACAGATTTTCAAGAAGCAATACGATTTGCATACAAATATTCGTTTAATGTTACTTATAATAAGCATAAATGTATGTATGTTATAATTACATGGATACATCGACATATTTCAGCTAGTTGATCGTTATGAACTATTACGAAGGTTTCTTTATATGGACTTTATGGCGATCAATCATCAATCAACTATGTACGTCGTAAGTTTGGAGCCCTTTTCAAAGCTTTCACTAACAAAACATTAAATTAAGCCTAAAAAAAGTAAAATTCACGAAAGTTTTGTATTTAAAATTAAAAAAATATGAGCAAATAAACTCAAAATTATAAATACACATTTATCCTATCCTATCCTATATCTTATAAAACAAAGTCGGATTTCGCGTCTGTCTGGCCTTTCTAACTCTTCTTCTTCTTGACCACCCAACGGATTTTGATGCGGTTTTCACTATTAAGTCGAGTATTTTTCAGGGAAGGTTTATATATAGTTTATTATTTGTACATTGTTATGTAAATTGTAAACATAAAGAAGATAAATGTGTATAAAGTCCTACCCGTTGAGACATTTTCGCGCATGCCCTGTTTTAATGGTAAGTACTATATGAAAATAATGTACTGGAGTATTGTTCCTTTTAATAAGATCTACAAAAAAAGTCAGCGACAGCATATTCGTATCTTTTAAGAATAATGTGTAGTGATCATATTTCTGTCTAAAAATAGTAATTTCAATATATTCTTTATTGTGAGGAATATTTTTCCATAATTGTGTTATAATCCTTATCCTTTAAAATACTTTTTTAATTTTCTACGTTAATCGCAGATAAAATGTACTTTTTACACTATTTCGAAATTGCGAATAGTTTTAGAGAAAAACGTATTTAATGGTTGACACTCACGCCGTTGACACCTCAGCTGTATCGAGTCAAGTTTCACTTATCCCTTACTCTCAGCATATAAATAAGTATATTAGTTACGTTGGCCATGTAGATCAAAACTGTCTTTTACTGTTTTTCATTTTAATAAGTACTTTAGAAGTTGTTACAATAACAAAAAATCCTAGCTGCGAAACGGCCACTCGCCATGGCCACTCGCCATGCGTCCCTCCGCGCCCGCCTACTTTACACGCATCGGTGGTTCAGTGGTAAAATGCTCGGCTGTCATGAGGCCGGCCCGGGCTCGATTCCCGGTCGATGCATTCTATTTAAATTTCCTCACAGGCAGCCACGTAGTGCTTGGTTTTCATCAGGGACAGAGTACCCTCTTCCCTATCCAACCGGTGTCGCTATAAAAGCCAACAGGGCTAACAGCATTAACCGTCAGAGAACCAAGGCCCTGATGTTGTACGTAGCTACTACGAAGATGGCCGAGAGAATGCTTCAATTCTGCGCCTGGCAAAGTAAATTTAGAAGTGATATACACGTACTTTGGAGTTATCCAATAATTATAATGTATTTCCACGCGACATAGTTGGTTACATCTTTCGTTTAAGTATTTTTGGGTAAGTGAATAGTAGGTAGTCTGTTGTTTATAAATTCTTTCGTTTAAGTTTCCTGTTGTTTGGGTTATTTATTTGTGTTTATTTTAAAACAATTGAAAAATCATTATTGGAACTACGAAAATACGGGTTGCATTAGGGTTTAATTAATTTTCACATTATCTTAAATGCTTTGCAAACATACATTATATGAATAATTTAGTAGTTAAAGCGGGCGAAGCCACGAGGGGGTCGCTAGTATTGTATATAATTTGTGTAAATTTGATATAGAATTAAGTATATTGGTGTCTACACGCATTTATTTAAATTACGTGCTACATTATCAATGAATGACATCTATAAGCTCAAGCCCATGTTACCTGCCATGGTATAGCTTATACAATTATATTAAGAAAATAAAACGCAATACCACTATACAATAACTTATTTATATAAAAAATTAACACTCAATTGAACCTATTAGGCATCGCCTCCTTTGGGAGTCTTTCATTATTCCAAGCGTTAATTATATTTAAATTAGTCTTTTGTCCAGCGGAATGCATTGTGAGCGGTGGGCTCTCTAAAGTGAATGAGTAAGTCCGTAATACTTGGCACCGTTTCAAACTGAATCACTGAATGACATGGGATTTACTAGGAAAAGTTTGTAAACTATTTAAGAAACTTCAGGTTTTCTCTAAATACTTCGGATTTTACTATAACGTGAGGGTTATGGGGATTTGCAGTCCGGTGAATGACTATATTTTATTACTTTCATGTTTCCACGGTTTTCATGTTTCAGTCGACGGAGTGCGGCTGCGGCTTTAAGTTCCGCCACTCAACTCCCAATGTCTAAAAGTATCAGCGAAAAATTAGGAGCGGAGTGTCTCAATATAAAAAATAATAAAATTATTATGTTCTTACCTTCATTTTAATATAAACTATAACTGTCATTATCGATTAAGAAGGTCAAGGTTTAACGTTTTTTAAAGGATATTACAATTAAAGTCTATTCCATATATGGTCATATAGTTATAGCTTACTATATACATCAATACAAGACGTAACTTTAAATCTCATAGTTTTTACTGCACGGAGGATCATTAAACAATGCGGCTGGAGAAAGCGACAAAAACGGCTTACATCAAGTAATGACGATCAACTTTATGTTGTAACCTAGATATGTTTATGCCCCTTTAATGATGATAAAGCTTGTACGTAAATCTACTTGGCTATTTGTTTCTTCCATATTTAATATTATAAAAGATGAAGTTTGTTTGTTTGAACGCGCTAATCTCAGAAACTAGTGGTTTGCAGAAAAATCTGTTTATATTAGATAATTCATTTAACGAGTCAAGTTATATTGGGCACTTAGAATGTGTCTATAAAACTATGAATATACAATTCTCAGTTCTTTTCGAGTGTAGTCAAAATAAGCAAACAACTGACGAATGTTCCTTTAAGAAGGAAACGGTGCATAAAAAAACTTTCTATGAAACTTTAAATATTCATGTAACAGTGTGATTCTGAATGTTAATTATTTTCTTATGAATTGCACAATCGGAATAAAGTCTTGTTTATTAAATGTGTGATTTAAATAAATTCGCGCGACAGCTTTTATAATTAGTTTTTAAAATGATGAACGTGATAAACGATTTAATATTTATTATCTAAGCAATTGATTTGGCGCAGATTTGCCGGCATACGTATGTAGTTGTGGGTTCGATTCCCACTCGAAGAAATTAAATATTTAAGACTTATTCGTTCGCTCTCGAGTTGAGACAAAGCGCGTCTTTGAGTTCCGCCTCCATTAAGACCCCAGAATCTTAGCACTAGGTTCCCTCTGGCTACTCTGCTCTGCTAATTCTTATCTAGACATATAGTGGTACAATACAAAATATATTTATAATGGACAGAAAATGTAGAATATATTCTTTATATTTAATCCCTCATGATGCAGAAAAAGTCCTTACACTATTAAAAGTTTGAATTATTGATAATATTATAATACAACTAAGCAATCAATGAAACTCAAATAATTACATAATAATAAAAACCACACTAAAACGTGTCCAGCTATCTAATTTTGATAAATGGATGGGCATATTAATTATAATTACGCAACAAACGCTTGTATAAATCTATGGTGTTGCGTAAACAAATTACACTTGCTAATATCGATCTCCGCGTTCATTCAACTAAATATTGATCATAATTATTTTGCATATAGTTTTCATATCTTTGAATATCTTCTTAATTAACACAAGACTAATAATATTAGAAGTGGCTATTGATAAAATAGTTAAAAGCTACAATAGCTAAAGCATCGATTATTATCTTATCGTCAAACAATCGAACGTTTTTAATTATTAATTGTCACTAAAAATATACTTAATTATAATTTTTGTTTCCATGTGTAAACATGGAAGTGCCATTAGTGCCATTAAATGAAAAAAAAAAACAATTTTCCACAGACCCATGTATCCCAATTAGTTCGGATAATCGATGCTCTACTTGAGTTTATATATTATGATTTGGAAATTTTGATTGTTCTTACTATTCTGCTGTATTCTTACCTGCAACAAAAATGTAGATTATAAATAGAATTTAATAGAAGTTTTGTAATATTATTAAAAATGTTTATGCAAAAAACATAACTACATATAGTTTACTAAAAAACGAGGCGTTTTTAATGCTTTTTATTTAGATAGTGCGAGTTCGAGTCCCGTCAAGTTAATTTTTTTATTATTTCTCTCAAATATTATAGCCGCTATAATTTATCACTTGTGCCCATAACAATTTAACAAACATTAGGTCTTACGAAACTCTTATATTTTACGGTCCATTGGTACAAGATCACTGCCGGTTTGACAGGTGCGTTCGTTGAACCCGCGACCGTCTCGTATGGACCCGTTTTGTAGTCATTGTCTATTATTATCATGAATTATAATGCACAGACTATCTTAGGATTAGTTAAACAACTTTTAACATTATATATAGAATCTGTTATTTAAATGAATGTATGTGTTTAATTTGCTTCTATACTTTAAGTACACTTTTACATATACAATAAGAAATTAAAGTAAGTACCAAAGTAGCAAGCAACATATTAATGTCATAGTACCATAGACGGATGCAATGGGCGTGGGAGCTCACTGTTCAGGGAAGTCACGCTTGATGGTCCCGCTCCTTGTTTTTGTACGGAATTACGCTGAATTTGTCTAAGGATTCTTGTGTCACGCACCGCCGGTTCAAAGTGGGTGAGAATTTTGAAAGGTATTTTTATGGAGCATTTTAAATCATTGTGTGATAGGAAAAGATTTTATATGCCGTAATAGAAGCGGTCAACGTTTATGATATAGCATGTACTTGCGACTTTGCCCCTGTCGTTAAATGGATATAACTTAAAGTTAAATGTTAAGCTAGAGCTCTTCTTTAAAGAAGTGTTTTTGAGGCGGTAAGCTTTTAAAACATGTTTAAAATGCATTTTTTTTTTCAGCTTTTAAAGTTCTATACAAATTATAAAATCACGTATAATATAAAAAGATTTAATTCAACTTAGAGAATTGAAAGGTACGTTTACAGTTCTTATAAGCATTCCTGTGCCGACGTGTCAAAGCCGTTGAACGCTAACTAATGAAGTGTATCCGGTAGTGTAGCGGGGCAAAAAACCAATAAAAACTTAGACTTTTTCGTTGAAGCCTTGAGATATATTAAATGTCGACGAAAATTTGATGTGACTCAATTTTTATAACTTCAATTATAGGCTTGAATTATGTAATGGAAAAGTTTTTTAATATATATTTGGTATCGAATTTAATCTAAGTTTTAAAGAAGTATTTAGTATTATTTAGACAATGTATAAGTCGTACGTCATGGACAGTATCCGGGAGAGAAGTTCGAGTGGATTAACACTATGAAATACTTTTTTGTAACTTCACGTTGTATCCCGCACATACAGACTCCATTCTTCACTTCTTTGGAAAACGTATAAAAGAATAACTGCAGCTAGGTTTACGCCCGCGCCTATTGGATGCTGTCCAAGCTCTTTGACCACTAAATCATGTTATGTTCTCATCAAATCGTATTTGGGAAGAGAATATTTTTCAGGAGAAGTGACAGAGTTTTCATGAGAATGTTGCCAATATTTTCTATGATTTATAATTTGCTGACCATAAATTTAGTAATTTTAAATTGAATAAGCTTTAAATGATTATTAATTAAAATAAAGTTGAAAATAAGACAAAAATAGATCAAATGTTCTATGAATAACTCATCCGACAAGTAATCAACAAAACAAACATTCTTAATCTTGACTTTGAATTTCCATCTCGCATTCTTGAGTCGGCGTCACTGATGTACCATAAGAGTTAATTAGTAACTTCCCTTTGTCAGCATCTGCTTTGTTTCACATAGTTCAGGCCGCGTGTTTGTCTTACTTATAAAAATACTCAAATTAGGGCCCATCGAGGCGCAGTGGTCCGTTTCATTGCAAAAGCGATGTTTAAGATTCAATTTCTAGTCGGGGACCTGATTATATTATTTAAATAATCGTTTTTAATTCTCTGGCGGACAAAGCTCGGCGTTGTGCTCTACCACTCACACACTAAATATCTCGAAAATTGGGTAGAAATATCTTAAACTAATTGCGACTTGCCTACCATGTTATACGGGAAAAGACGTTAAGGTGTTTCTAAGGGTTCCGTAATTAAAAACAAAATACGGAACCATTATAGAATTACGTTGTTGTCTGTTTGTTTTTTTTTTCAAATTGGATCTACTCTTGGTTTCCATTTCCAACAGAAGCTAACATATTATTAGATTGTGTTTCTAAGATACCATGTAGTAAATCTTAACAATCTTTTCTTAGAAACGATATTAGTGGACTTAAATTAATTCTTTAAGTGAGTGGAGTGCCTTTAAGTATTTCTATATTTAGGTAAGTATTTGAGGATAACTACACTCGACATAGATTCAAAAAAGCAACAGTCTATTTAAATAAAGTATATTAAATTACATTTGAATTTCAACTTGTACCGAATGTTTCATTGAACGCGTACTTACTACTAACTACGAGTTACTTCAGCTTTATTAAGTGTTAAGACATTTAATTCGCCTCTTTTTTTTTGAGATATTATGTGTTGGGTTGTGGAACTCAGCGCCGCGGTTTACCTTGTTAGCAGAGCGAGGAAATGAAAATATTAAATAGTTGACGCTGTGCCACTGCGTCATTGCCTTAACATTTAGCTTCAACTTTATAAAATTAAAAATAAAATTTCATGCATCTTATAATTATTAACATACTGTTTAAAGTCCATTTAGGTACTTCATAGAAGGAACGTCAGTCAAGTTAAAATTAATTTATGACCATTCCGTAACATCCATCAAACGATGGCTTTATAATAAACTTACAGACATTTACAAAGTAAAATGTGTTTATGGCAATTTAGTTTTTAAAACAAACGTGATATAATCGATTTTCCTATGACTTAATAAGTAATTATAATACTGTTATCTATACCATTGATCTCGAATGCGGATATCCGTATCGCCCTAATTGGTAACAAGCCCGAAATAGGAGAGCGATTATGTTTTAGCATTTATTTATGTACCTTCTAAATTTAGTATTAAAAACGTTGATGTGTACTTTTCAGTGAACTAAAAGTCTTAAGAAAACTTTCTCCTTTTAAGTAATATGGCTTTTTTAACAAGCTTCAAAATGAGGAAGTTATAAGTTTAATTTGAATGTATGTGATATTATTGGAGTAGGCTAATATTTAAGTATGACGATCTATAAATTGGGTAAATTGTCTTTAAATTTCGTAAGTATAAGTTTGCTTGTATTTTATCCGTGATTTAACTTCTCACTGTAAAAGGAAGTAATTAAAAAGAACCTTAAAAGAATCAATATTTGATAGTATGGGACACGATCTCAGCAATATTAGTATAATTTAACATTAAATAATAATATTTAATTTCACATACTTTGTTTAAATACAGTGTTTGGCAATATAAAATGTTACCATAATATTATGATTAACATCGTCTTCCTGTGAGGTGATAGTATATAATGCACCAAACTAAGTACATAGTAAGCTCTGCCCATGGTACGTACTCTTGCTTTTACACCAGAGCGAAGAAATAATAATATTAACTAAAACATTTCCTCGAGTCGGAATCGACCTGACGATAGAATCCGACGCACGCTTGTACCAGGACCAGACTGGCCTAAAAAGGCTTTCAGGTTGCTTTTTTTTACTACTAGTAAAGATTGCATAAATATATTTATTTAGCATTATTTTACAATGATTTTCATTCAATTGTATGCTTACATTATACAAATATTTATTAGAAAGTATTCATTACTCGTCCTTGTCGCATATAAAATTTTCAAAGTAGGCAGTAGGTACTAATCGATGGCGCCATATCTATTAAACTGATGATTTAGACTGTAGGCGTATGAATAAGATGAAGTACAGATAATGTATGTGGGGATTTATTTTGCGAAACTTTCAATTTTAGAGAGGAAATTAATTATCAATAATGGTGTATGTTAATATATTTAAATATTCATTAAAGCTACAAAATATTATAAGCTTAATGGGAATAGTATACCTAATACATAAAAGTATAATTTATTAAAACTACGGTAAATTAAAATGAAAAAGTTATACGAATGTGTAAAATTTCTACAATTAAAAATTATGCAGAGAAAATTATGATATCGAGTTTTTTTACTAAGTAATCATCTCATGTAGCCACTGCAATATTTTTTGTACACTATTTTTTATCTTAATTTGCTTTTATTTCTTTAGTTGTTCAATGCTATAAAGGCTGCTGCTGCTGTAAAGGCTAGAACTAGACTGGGCGGTGCAAATTAATCCATTTGTTTAAGTAATCGACACCTATTGTTAGAATCGGGTCTTCACCTTGCTAGATTTGGGCCATGGACGTAGCTTTTATAAAGATAGGTGGGTTAGGGATAGATGAGATATTAAATCTTAAGTATTTGCAAATGTACTACAGTGAAATACAACTCACTGAAGGTAATTATTTTTAAAATTTCAAAAGAAGTAATTTTCTATTACAAAGCACGGCGTTGAGAAAATGTCTCGAAAATTGGGCGGAAAATGAAAGACTGTGTGTCTTAGCACTAGGTTATTATTTATTAGTCATTCTCTGTGGCTACCCTGCTTAAATACAAAATATATTCCTATTGAGCTATTTACAAATTACCTTAAATAAAAGCTTTAGATGAACCTAAGTTAAATAATGTTTGCAATAAAACCACTCGTATTTGTTAGAAATATACAATTTCATATATTTAATAAGTTTAAAAGTAGGGCGAAACTGACAGACATTAATTAATTTTATATACATACCTACATATATAATAAACGGTATTGTATCGCAATACTGCAAGAAATATGAAGAAATAATAATACAATATTTTCTCACGATAGCGCGATCGTTTCTGATAACGTTTCACTGATAACATTGAGAAATGGAATCCGTCAAATGGATAAGAAGCTAAGACGTCATAGCCTTCTCCTGTTAGTCTGATAGTAAGAAGCTATTCTTGTAGGCTGGGGCTTTGCTCTCGTGATCAAATGGAAATAACTAATAGTTGTGTACGACACATGTCAAATGTTAATTATTTTATTAAATGTTATCTATAACTATAGGATAGACTAACTAGTCTATCCTGCTATACGATTCTTCCGAATATGTTACCGACATATCTTACAATAATTCATCTATTGCGAAATATTGTACATGTCTATTGAACGTCATGCAGGATAGCTGCCAGCTAATATAATAATTAAACTAAGTATACAATTGACTTTGAAAAGAGCAACTGTTGAGTTTCTTGCCGGCTCTTCTTGTTTGTTCGACGATTCAAAAATGCTTATAATAGTCTATTTGAATAAAGAATATTTTGAATTTGAATTTGATAGAAAATGTTTCTAACATATTCAAATAATATTTGTATATTTCCAATTACAATATAATAACCTTATTTACTTTTATGGCGTTCATCTACAGTTGCATCAATAATGATAATTTGATGCGCAAAACATGATTCACGTAGTTAATGCAATGCTTTTACTTACAAGTAGATATGTATGATGTAAGTAACCCACATCTAATAATATAAGAAATAGTGTGGCGTATTGAGAGAAATGAATAGGAAATAGCAAGTAAGTGAATGGATATTATTTATTGACATCATATTATTTATTGGCTAATCGTATTTGTATAGGCTTTGTTTTATTTTTTCTTTTGTTTCTTTTTACTGAAACGTTAAGAACTTGGAAGAAGTAATGTTAAAGCATATCAGGCGCACCATTGTAGTTCTACAACTTATAAAAGTTGACAAATTTAAGTTTGCAGGCGTATAAACACATTTTCTGTGAAATTACATTACTTTAGACTACATACTATTTTGCGTTTGTATTTTATAAAAAAAAATGAATATCTATGACAGTAAGATGAAATACGGAATGATTAAACTCATAAGTGAACGCCATTATAGAAAAAACAAAACAGAACAGAACAAACTCATAAGTACTATGCAAAAATAAAATGATGAACATTAATTTTCAAAACTGCGAAGTCATTTATTTACTTATTATGTTCATTGTATGCATTTGGCTACAGAATCAAACAAAAAGATTAATTAATAATATTTCATTTTTTCAGCCAATATTTTTTGTATATTACTATTTAGTTAATACTAGCAATAACAGTAGGACAGTTAAAGTACATTTAAAAACGAATGACGATCGTAATATCAAACAACACATTTACAAAATTAATTTAAGCAAAATACTTCTTTAACACTTTTAAAATAAGGATTTATATTCAATATAATAATATTATAATATGTTGCAATGTAAAGGTTGCGTTTAACTTTGCGGATTAATTTACAGCTTGACGTGAATTTTATGCAAGTCGATAATTTGCAATAGAAATGTATTTACAAAAACTATTACATTAGTCTATATATAAACACGCCAGGGTAGGGAGAGGGGACCTAGTGTTAAGACACACCGGTCCCCACAACCAGTAACGTTTATAGTCACACTTTGTGCCCCGGTTACGTGAATTAATAATTTACATGGTTTAAAGATAATGTACACGATAATTTAAATATTATATGCAGAGAAAGAAGAAAATAAAGAATTATATCTTAAGTCGGTTCAATCTTCTTGAAACGACTTAAGATATAAAATCATCGCGTGGAATCGGTAATGCTGTCTAAATTATGCTTAATATATTTATGACTTATGAATTTAAACTAATATTATAAAGCTGAAGTTTTTCGAACGCACTAATTGAACTACTGGTTCTGACTGAAATATTTCTTTTGTATTGGATAATCAATTAATCGAGGACCCACAAGTGCAAGTGAAGCCGCAGTAGAAACCTAGTATATTATAAAATAAAGTGTTAATTAGAAATGACTAAAATTATAAAGTGTGAAAATCGTTCATTATGCATAGCAGGTGTGGTAATATCATTGTGCTAATACGCTAGTAGGTAGGTGTGACGAAAACGCAGTAATACGAAGCAGTGTAATGGAACGTTTTACCATTGTTTGATGCCATCAATTAGCTATAATAAGGTACGTACGTAAATGAGGAAATATAAATATATACAAACGTACATACTTATATATGTGGAACATGATTGCAAGGGTACAGCCACGTCTGTCAATTGAAGTTCTTTTTCAAAACATCAAATTGTTTCATTCGTATTAATTTCATTTGTTTATTTATAGCAATTTGGATTTGTGTATAAAATTATTGTTAATTTTTAACGTCGTGGTGGCACAGTTAAGCCCTTCTGTAATAGTTAGATGCTTGAATTACGACTATGCAGTCTTCTCAGGCAGGAAGATATTTATTCAATTTTGAAATTCTCTAAGACCTAAGAGTTGAGAAATGGAATTATAAATAGTATGAGGTCTTACTTTGTACTCTGTAAGGAAGCTGAAGTAATAACTATAAGATATATTAGCTTGTGCGATACAAGCTTGAATTGCGCCACGAGCAATAAAAGTAAAGTCTCTCACATAAACGTCAATATTAAAGTGACATTGACGTTTATGTGAGCGACTTTATATTAAGAAAAAAAAATGGCGATTTTTTTCTTTTAATTAAATGAAACGTTCATAATATATGGACGTGAAGACCGCTCATTCACTGTATGCCGTAATTTGACCGTGGACTGGATAGGTTTACTTGCATATAATTATGTATGGATATTTTGCAACTTGAAATTAGCTTTTATGAATGAATCAACTTGCAATTTGTGGATGATATACCTTAAAAAGTTTTTGTATTTTTTTTCTTTAATGAAGTACTCGTGTAGCATGGAGCAGGCCAAGACAACCTAGTACCAAAATACTCCTAATGTCGGCTTAGGAATACATCCTAGGAATTAACTGATAATAGTTCTAAGCAAGTAGATCTAGTAGTAGTAGTACCTAGTGGAGATTTCACTATTACACCTGCCTCTCGATTCCATCGAAATCAGCTTTAAAGTTATTTCCTGTCAGTTCATTGGTATGTATATATAGCCCTTTATTAATAAACTTCACCCTAAGTGGCACTTGAACTCACAGCCATCGCATCCAGTCAGACCGGTGCGCTGCTACACCTCTACCGATTGCGTCATTAATTTTAAATTATTCAGATTACACAATTTACTATACATACATAATTATGATTATATGAAATGCAAATCAATATGCAATAAAATCTCGGCAAATCAAAAACCTCGTCGTACCCCATTAATTCGAAATGATGAATATCGAAATTATATAATTTTACTTTCTAAACAGACTCTTCCTGAAATTCTTCACTAATTAATAACTATGAACCTACATATTATATAGTACAAGATACAGTCTATAATATGTATATGTGTTATCTATATTCCGTGTTCAACTTCATAATTATAGCAAAAAGTTTACATGCACATGCATGATTTTACAATATATCCCATTTTTTCTGCTTGTTATGAAAAAAGGCTTCATCTTCCTGGTTTTATCAAGACACTCCGTACCCCACTCATCGCCCCATTTTCAAGACATTGTGTGCTGAGCAGCAAAACTCAATGTCGCGGTTTGTATTGTTACAAGAGTAAGGAAAAGACTCAGAAGGATTTAAGGAGGACTTAAGAAGAATTCGCGAATGGGAATCGAACTTGCAACCCTCTCGTTTACATTCAAACGCAGTACCGCTGCGCCACAACGGGCTCAAAACTTTATATAAAAATAATATTCACATAGCAAAATTTCTATAACATTTAATTATACATATTATATGTACTGATCAACGTAAATTCTTGATTCGCAAGGAACGTACGTACACGTTTAAGTCTTTTCTTCTGAGAAATATTGTTGTATTCAGTTATGCATTGTCTTGGTTTCCGTATTGCTCTCATGTTGTCATTATTAGAACAGGTCTATATTATATCTTAGCATATTAATTTTCCACAGTTATTTCCTTCGAACTACCTGTATATCGATAGGTCTTATAAAATTACTATTAGAAGGATATGGAACCTATATACGTTTTCTACGAATTAGGTACAATGAATTTCACGATAAAGTATCAAGACAAAGCGCGGGGTTGAGTGTGGGAAATGGAGAATAAAGTGTCTTAACGATAGGTTTCCACTGCCTACCCTATAATAAAGCTAAAAAAATGTTATATTTCAATAACTATTGCAGCCATTCGTGGTGTAGGAGCATAAGCGTGCGACTGTAAATACAACAGGTTGTGGGTTTGACTCTTACTGGAGGAAAGGAAACACTTTCTTCAGGTCTTAACACTAGGTTCCTTCTGCCTACCCTGATATGTGCGAGATACAGCGTGACGCTCCGGTAACGAGACAGAGGGCGGCGTCTTGTTTTACTACTCAACACGCAATGTCTTCAACTTTCGGCGGAAAGCGGGGAACGGTAGTATCTCTGCCTACCCTTCTATGTGCGGAATACAGCGTGAAGATAAAAAAATATTATGACGTGATATAAGAATTCGAATGAAATATTAATTTACGGCAGGATATCAATGTAATAAATTCAAATATATGTGTGGGATTTGGTTTTAGTTGTATATTTATTAAGAATCACTAAGCCTCAAGGAGAACAAGTATCTTACATTTTTTGTCTGTAATAAATGAGGTAGAGCTTAAATTAAATTAATATAAATGTAGTGTGGTCAAGTCAAGCCAAGTATCTATAGAGGTACAAAGTGAAGCAAATATTAACATGAATTTCCTGGAAACCTGATGTTAAGTCTGGTGGGAACTGAGTAGTTCCCATAAAGATACTTCCGTTCCCCACTTTCAGCCAAAATGACCTTTTCAGACGCACACCTGTGACACGATTGCCTCAAAAAGTTTAATTTTTAAAATTGCTTTCATAATATTCAATTTTAAACTATAAATATAGGATAACGCAGTTACCAAGAATAACATCAACTTCAGAGAAGACTTGTAGAGTTCTTTCATAACAACCAAGTATAGAGTTACGCGAAGAATAACCTTAATTAACTTACAAAACGTTACGACTGCTTGGCACACTAACAAAGTAAATGCAGGCCATTTACTCTTGGTATATCGATATCCGGTATCAAATTGTTTTATTTTTTGATATTTTGTATACATAAAATACTTAGAGGCCGTCGTGGTGCAATGGCATAGCGTGAGACAGTAACTGCGACGGTTTTGGGTTCGTCTCTCTTCCTTTGGGAATTATTAGTTAGGACCTTGGGACCTTTAAAACCAACAATTTCGCTGTTCAGGAAAATACAAGAAGGGTCTTATCAAATACTTTAATTTTTGTACTAAAGTTAGACTTCGCAGTATTATTCAAAGTTTTTACAGGTTATTTTTACCGGTATTTTCATTTCATAGGCCTGGTAATGCAAAAAGAAGTGATGGGTTCGCCACAGCGTTGACTGATTTTGGCAGGACCTCCTGAGTTTTAGCTCAAAATTTAAATGTCCCGAGCGAGACAGACCCACTTTTCAAAAAAATTTTCACGCACTTTGAGAATTCTGCCTTAATAAACTTTTTTTTTTAATAATTTACTTACAAGTCCAGAGATAAAATCCTGTTTTTCCCCAAAACAAAATCTGGCAACGCTGGTTCGCTGGCATATAATGCTCGAAGACGACTTTACATTATATCAAAAACTTGGGGTACACCTATGTTTATTAATTGCTTATAAGGAAAACAAAATCATTCACAGAATTTGTCGTGTATTGTAGTATATTTAACAATGTTATTTTTAAGGAAGACTAACATTGTATTATGTATATATGTATATCAAATTTAGAGTAATTCAAGTAATAATACTATAATAAATAGAATACGAGGCTGTAAGCGTGATTGTGGGTTCAATCCCCACTCGGGGAATGAGTTATGGTCATTTCCCCGCTGTGGCTAGACGATGTGAGGCGTGGAGCTCCTCAAAATGAATCCTCTCGAATAGGGTTTGAAATATTATACATTATAATAGATTATTAGTCTTAAAGAGTTTGAAGCTAATAATAGTTTTAGACAATTTTAATAATAGCTATGACGTTAATATAACGTAAATAAATATATTTACTTATGGTTATTCTGGTTTTTTTTTATTTGTAGCTATAAATTATTAATATGTCTTTACAAATAAACTTAGCAAATATATTAGGTATTGGTTAACTTAACATTTTTGTTATAGCTTACAACAATTCTTAAATAACCTACAAATGCTATTACAATTTACTTTCATTCGCAATTATAGTTTGACAGTTTGTCCTTACCTTACTTAAATTTGCTAACTCGCCTTAATCATTGACTCAAAAAAAATCCTTCAAAATCGCATAGAACACTTAAAAATACACGAAAATCCATAAAAAATATCAAAAAAATGTAAACACTATATTTTTCGTTTTTACATATGATTTTTACACGAACGTCGCGCATCGGTGGCGCGCGAAGTAGAACTAAAGAGCAAAGTGGCACAGCCACAGGCATCATAGATTACAACCTTAAGGAAATGCAAGACTGTTATTATTTTTACAGACTTGGGTCGCTAACCTGAGATGCGATCTGCAATCCTCTCCTTGAATTATGATTTCATTGTTTCATTTTTCATTTCATTTGTCTAATTTAAAGCTGTTCTACTTTTAATTTGTGTACGATATATAAATATTTTTTAAAGCTTCACGATCTATTCCGTAGCAAGGTAGGCAGAGGGAACATGGGAACCTAGTGCCAAGACACGTCTTTCTCTACTTTTCGAGGAAATGAAAATATTCAACATTTCACCCCAATAGGAATTAATGCGCCACGCCACGACTAATATAATGTTTGTAATTTATAAATCATATTTGTAACTCTTTAGTAAGCCGCATATGGCAAGGTGAGAATTTTGCTTGAATTTTTGTTTGACTGCGTGTTTAGAAGCGAAACATAACGCCAAAACTCTACGATTGTGGATTAAAATTATCATAAAATAAAATTATATATTTTAGAAATGAGTTAAACAAAATGGAGAGTAAAGTGACTTTTCAACGAAATCTCTCCGAGCATCGCGAAATGGGATGGAGATGTTGCGCAAAGAAAATAAAAGATATAGGCTATAATTTTTCACAATTAGAAAGGAAAGATGAATGGTTACTTACTTTGGCCATTAGTAGTACATCAAAAAATTCTTCGCGACCACAATAATACTAAACAAGTTTAATTCAATAAAAAGTGAGAATTTACTAATTAGAAAAAAAACCTGTTACTTAATGTACCTAGTTTTATTTTGTAAATAAGTCTAGACCAAATTTAGCATAATTCCTAGGAAATAGAATGTGGTGAGAGTTTCTAAACCTAGGAAATTATCTCAGCCGTTGGTGCCAGATCACTTTCTAACGTAACTTCCTAAAGGGACCTGTTTTGATACCTAATGTAATGTAAAAAGACATGAACCGGATTCATGTTTCTTCGTATTCTCAGTTTATAAACATTCTAGGCCATGACAAATAACTTGATCGCATTGACAGAAATATAAAGCATTCCTTTCGTTTTTCCACACGTATATTGTTATTAGTTGACGGCCTTGGTTCCCTTTGATTACTTAACAATGTTAGAAATCTATAGAATATGTAAGAAAATTGTATTTCTTCTCTTTTTGAATTTATTCTCTTATTTCTCTTCTTGTATATACAGATTTTCTTCTCTTCTTCCATTTGTTCATGTATCGAAGAAGGCTATAGGTTATATTAAATCACGTTAGTCTTTATATAGCCAGAACAAAAGTATAGGTTTTATTATTCGGGAAAATAAATGAGTTAGTAGTTATTTGATTCTTAAAGATTAAAATATATCACTAAGAATTGTTAGATTAACTGACTTTCTAAAAAGTATTGCCATCCCAATATGTACGTATAAATGGATATATTCATTTATATGTATATTTAGACATACATAGCACGGAAATGGAATGTATGACCTCCGTTATTATAAGCAATCCTTAAGCATCATATTTGAATTTAACAAAAACGTGTGAACATGAAATAAATTCACATTATTTTGTTACATGCATCTAGGTTACTAAAATTTGAATGAATTTATACGTTTCTAAGAAGAACCAAAGAAATACTGAAATGAGATTTCTAAATCATTAACTACTACAAAGAAATAGTATGTACTAGAAAAGTACAAGTAAAGTACTATAGAAAAGTTCATTTGGTGCAACAACGAATATGTATTTCTTATATTTGAAATATTGCCCGAGATGCAATCAAAATTTGTAAATTATGCGAAAAGACTATTCGTCAAAGTTGACGTATTCGGTACGTTATTTCAAAATAATAAAAAAAACAATCCCGTAATTATTGTGGCAAATGAAGATGTGGATGATGAAATCAAAAATGTTTTACAGATTTCTCCATAGATAGGTTAAGTTATTACTACAAAGTAAAATATTTGAATATTTAAATTTGTGTTTATATAAAAAAAATATTATATCAATTTTTTTTTCGTTGATAACAGACTGTGACCGCATGCAACAAATAAAAGAAATAACAAAGAAACTTAATAGGAAATAAGCCAAGGTCTATAGCGCTGTGATGTGACCTGTGACAAGACGACTTTACAATATACGACTGCTGACCGCGATACGATATATCGTACGATTTTTTAGTGTACACTTTAATTTTAAAATTTTAGAGTATAAAATTTGGTACACAATTCTAAGTTAGCAATTTTCGATGTCTTCTATAAATTGTATTTACAATTTTATATATTCTCATTAGAATTTTTTGGTATTTTTTTTCTCTTAATGCCTTAGAATAAACGACCCGGATGGGTTGTACCCGGGGTGGAACCAGACCACCCGACCCTACGCCGATGTGCTTACTCACTATTACATATTTTTAAGACTATTCTGGAATAGTCTGTCCATTGCGGCTCAGCGTGTCATTGTAAACGCACCAGTTGTGGGTGTGATTCCCAATGAAAAAAAAATATACTATTAACAAAAAAATTAAAAGAAACCGTACATATTCAATTTGTTAATCGTATATTTAAACGAACATACAAAGGAACCTATCACCACTATGCAATTTACAGTTAGGAATTTAGTGATCTCTTCCAAGTTCCAATACATTACATCACAGAGATAACGGATGTGCACGGCCTCATTTTGGCACGTATAAAAGAATCTTGTTTAAATATTAAGATAACGTTCGTCTTACAGTACAATTTACGTATATTGAATGTAAAATATTATAGGTTTACCTTAATTTATAGAAAATCTTTATGTTTGTCTGTTAACATTTAGGTTTAGACCAAAGTTTAAGAAAGCAAAAAAGAAAAATTGTAAGAACAACAACACGCAATGCTGCAAGAACAAGGAACAAGGACAGAGTGTGTCAATTGGGAACGGAGTGTTGGGACTATCTTTCCAGGGTTCGTCTCCCTCCCCTAATGACTGCGGTATATAGCAGATATAGCGTGAAGTTATAAAAAGATAAAACCTAAGTATGTTATTTTTAATTTTTATTATTTTAATTTCACTCTGTATTCCGTATATAGCGGGGTACGTAGAGGCAACCTCGTGCCAATACATTCCGTTCTACATTCTCCACTCAATTTTCGAGACTGTATATATACTGTATGAAATGTACACATATTATATACTGTAATTGCAGCGAGCAATAAAATATTTATATTACTGGTTGGCCCTTGGCGTTGGAGGTTGAATGGCAGTCGCTTTTCAATGGGGTGGTTTTACAGATTGATTGATAAGACAGACGACTTATATAAAGACTTTCAATTTACCGCTGAACATAAAGAAAGTAAAATTTATATGATGCGATTGAGATTGACGCTTTCTCACGGCTCCAACATTGGCACATATTTTAATACCTATCCTATAATTATGTTGCAAATAAATTTTAAAAACTATTATTACCTGGTAGTAAAGAGCATTTACGGAGAAAGTTCAAAGGCTTTTAAGAGTTGACCTGAGCTTAATTACAGATAATACATATCTGGGAACAAAAAAAAATTACTCGTTACCTATCAAAATAATTATTTTTCTTGTAACTATATAATACGTACGTATTAATCACTACATTACAATCAATTAAGACTGTTATATTATAAACTTTTATGAAGAAAAATACGTAAATAACGTTATTTCAGCCAGTGGCGCAGTTGAACAGCGTATGTTTGACTGTCAACGCGATGTTCATGAGTTCGCTTTCGAATTGGAGGAACAATCATTTTTCATTTTCCTGCTCTGGAAAGACAAAGTTGAGTTTCACTACGTAATAAGCAAAACGAACATATATTAATTATATATCGAAAAAATGCCGATTCATTAAAATAATCTGTTATATAACTTTTATTACCAAAAAGCATTACAATTTAATCGCTACAATATTTCATATGAAATTAAATCGCAAATCTCAAAATAAAACCTCCATTTCGCTTTCATAATTTCATACTTGTTTACTTTCGTCTCCCATAGCCGAAGTTAATTTGAATTTTGATAGTTTATAAAGATGTTTATCATGGTTATTTTAACTGAATAAAAACCTACGTCTTGATCTTTTATGAGTACCTATTATGTTATGTTCATTAGGTATAGAATTCCCGTTGAAGCGTAGAGATTGACTGTAAAAACGATGGTTGTGAGTTCGACCACCACTTCGAATGAAGTATTTAAAATATTCATTTTCTAGCTCGTGTAACATAGAAAAGCGCGGCGTTGAGCACCGCTACTCTTACGCAATGCCTTACAACGTATAGTGTCTTAATGGGAACGGATTGTCTTAGCACCAGAGGCTTTCTCTACCTACCCTGCTATGTGCGGGACATAGCGTGAATCTAATAAAAAATATTGTTATGTAATATATATATTTACATTCATATACATCATTACGCAAGGTTATTCAAATAATAAATAAATAAAAGTCGTAATATACGAGTTCTGTAATTTTGAATGCGTACATATTTTAATACGTTACCGTCTCTTAATAAAAAGAAAACCACTTTCACTCATTGTTTAAACGGCCGATCCGTTCTGTTTGGTACCTTGTATATTGTTTGAAAATATTTAATAAAATTAGGTCAACCGGATAAAATTAAGTGTTTGTATAGAAATGTAGTGGAAAATTCTTGTTTTGCTCTAATAGAAATGTAGTTTTAATGTATATTTTTAACGACCCTCGTATTTGACCGTAAACGAAATGATTGATGATTCCTTTCACACCCGATGGAATTACTTATTTTTACTTGGTAACAAAACAAAGCACTGCGTTGAGTTCCGCCACTTAACACACTATATTTTGAAATTTTTCTAAAAAAAAAGATAAAGTTTTGAAAAAAGAGTTTTTTCGTACTGTCACTTTTTTATGCTATTGACAATTTGAAAGTATTTTGAATATCTTATTTGATTAAACAATATTTTGTCATGGAGTTGTGTAACATAAATCATAGTATCATCTTGTAACTTCTATCTCCTCTTGTAACAATTATTTACGTAATTTAATAAATATAGTCAAAAGTTTACAAAAAGGATGGGCACGGCACATAGAAAGTTATTTAAGCTTATTATTAAGAGACAAAGCCGAAAACGTTGAGTCACCTGTCGGAGAAATCTTATTAAATAACTTGATATAACCAAACGTGATATTATTCGTTAATAGTCTATAGTGAAAGATATGAAATGTAGCGATTTAAAATATTGTTGCATTTTAAACTAACTTCATATTTAATATTTTCATTTTTTGGAATTGAAGTGTCCTAATGGGAACGGAGTGTCTTAACACTAGGTGAGCAGGATGCGTCTGCCTACCCAGCTATATGCAGCGTGATGCTAAAAAATCAGCAGTACTATAGAAATTACATTTACCTACTATGTATTATATCACCTATCTAGGTTTGCATTGATTATCTTTTTTTAAACATTACCTACCAACTACCTACTCATTTACCAGTTGTGGAAACCGCTATCGCCTATAATTACTACCACAACGTTATTTTTCAATATAACACCTTTCTCACAACCTTTCAACCCAAGTACTCAATTACTTGTAATTTTGCGTTTTAATTTTATGTTTTTAAAATAACAAAATGCCGAAAGTAAATTTGTGTTAATAGCGAAAGTACATTTCTACCAATAATAACTATCTATCAGTTCAAGTAGTATACACATTTTGAAATCTTTTTTATTCCGACACTATTTTCACTATTTTCTGCCTAATTCTTGGGGAATAGCGTGTTGAGTGACAAAAGTCAACGGAGCTTTAAGGGGAAATTGAATTCACATTCATCGCGTGATAATAATATAAGAGGTTGACTTTCATTTTATACATATTTTTTAAATTATAAAAAATATAAATAACGAATACAGGGAATAGTGATGTAGATGTCTATCTCTTTGTTAATATTATAAAATTGAGTAGTATGTTTGGTTGCGCAAGCTAACCTAATTTAACTATTGGTTCAATTTTTTTATTTTTTTATTGTACGACAAAGTCAATATCATTTGTTTCGATGCTTCCTACTAAAACTGCTAACAGACTTATCTTTATGCTCTATATATCTTTAATTAATAATAGTAGTTTTTATTAACTGTACTCGTATTTTAAAATGACCAGAACAAAAATGTGCATACAGAAAAAGGTTAACATAATGTCAACAGAGTACTTTAAGAAGATGACGCATCTAACGCCATCTGTTAAAGTCGCATCTTATTATATTGTTCACTTTTTATTTACAAGAGTTGGCCTGCGGTTTTACATGTCAATTCATATTTTTTCTTATTAAGTTTTAAGAAGTTTTCTCTTTGGATTTGTAGGTACCCGCGCCAGTCGTGAGGTTGAGTTCCGCCACTCAAGACGCCATGTCTCAAAAATTAGGTAGAAAGTGGGAAATAGGGTCTAAATAGGTTCCCTCTGCTTACTCATACTGAAAAAAACGTACCTATAGGTATGCCTTTTTCAGTAACTCGCTTGAGTGTTTATTTATTTAAAATTCCAATTTAACCGAGTATAAAGCTTGGGTTTGCTCACTTATGTGTCTGAATTAGAATGACTACTGAAATAATATAACATTTTCATCTCGAAATATTTTTATATTAAAGGTGATGTGGTATTGAATTTAACTTATGATTGTCCAGCATAAAACAAACAAATAAACAAAAAAAGCTAACTTTACAGTAAGCGAGTTCTTTAAAAGTTGTATTTAAAGTCGAGATCACTAGTCAATTCTACTTTACATCAAGTACTAAGGTAAAGATAGGTTATAAAAACATTTTCCTTATATAATGAAATGTCACAACGGTGGATGCAGTTACGCAACGGGGCTGTTCCGCTCTGGTTCTCTGTGAACCTTCATTTGTGACCATTGAAACCGGGTACTAGTATAACTACAATTAAGCACTTTATAGTATAATCGTTAATTTCAGTGACGTCGTGACGCAGGGGCACAAAGTGTGACTGTAAACGCGACTAGTTGTGGGTTCGATCCCCACTCGAGGAAATGAAATATTTATACTTCCATTTCTCCAGAATTCGGAAGATAGTGAGGAACGGAGTGTCTTAATACTAGGTTCCCTCTACCACCCTGCTGTGTGTGTGCGCTACATCGTGAAGCTGATTTAAAATTATACACATTTATTAATAATCTATGAAAAATAACATTCATATAACTTTATATATGAAGGAATAATACATACTTACTTATTTAGTGCACAATTCAATTAAGCTACTTCGCAACGACTTAAGTAACTTTCATATTTTATTAAGACTTCACGCAGATAGCATCTTGACGCTGGACTCGGAGAATTAAAATTATTGAAATAACAATTGTATATATATGTGTGTAACTATAATCTTGTAAAACTTATTTGACTATTGATTATTATAAGTCATTTTAAGGTAATTAAATTTTTTAGTTAAATTTTCCGCTCATCTTCTCAATTTTGAAAATTGTTAAATATTCATAATATTTTTCTTATTTTTATTATGACCTCACATTTCATTTCCAAAGACATAGCCAGGGTCTCGGCGTTTGTGAAAGAGGTATGTAGTATTTGTTAACTGTTATCAACGATCCTTCTGTATCATCGATACCTACTGTGTCCTCAAATATCGACCAAGGTTTCCCCAATCGAGGCTTGTCACTTTGAAATAAATAAATAACTAAACGCAATATTGTGGAATCAATAATTAAGAAATAATAATGTTCTTTCACGTTATAAGTACGTATATCGATCGAAGTAAAAAAAATACAAATAGCGTGGCTTTCTATTTTGCGCAAGCAAAACTTAACGCTGTTTTTGTACTGGCGTTATATTTTTGATGTGAACATTGCAGTGTATCTTTAAACCTACAATTACTTCGTGGAAAAAACATACCATTATGTATTACAATTTAAGATTGTACAAATAAATGAATTGTATACCGGGAACATATTTGTTAGACCTACAGTAGTAGATAGGTATCTTCTATAGTACCTTAAAGTACCTATAAAATTTCTCTATGTGTATAATATAATAAATACATATTATAACACTTCCGTTACTGATTGACTAACAGACTAGGCACTGGACTACTGGATTTAGAAAGTTAAAACTATGCACATTGCTAGATTAGGGAGACTAAGCACTGCTGCACTAAGAGAAAATTTCTTGAAATTATTATTAGAAAAAAGATAAAAAGGGCTTTTCTATTCATAAGCTGCGAGCATCGATTAGTTTATATATGTATAAAAGGTTAAAGATATTCGAAATAAAAATTTTGCTTACAGTGTTTGCCATGAATCTCATCAAGATTACACCAGCGTTTAGCTCTGATGACAAACAAACATTCAAACAAACGCCTATTAATTAAAATAAAACGATTGAATAGTTCATTATAACAATATTGTCATTGGAACAACGTGATAGAAATAAAGAAACTATAACGTGCCCCATGATTGGCACTACGAGGTCGCATGAGGCAATACAATTCTCACGCATTTACTATTATAAATTATGTTTTGCACCTAATTCTATGTACCGTTCATAATGCTAGGATTTGCTGTAATGGGTAATTTTCAAGCAATCGCATATGTGACTATTGCTTTTTTTTTTTATTTTGTTATCTTTCAATATTGGCCAGTATCATTATATTCAAAATAAAAAAAAAGTATCATTATATTGATATTAAATATAAAGTTAAAATTATTTACCGTGATTCTTTGAATCATGTTTATAATACTGTGAGATAGGTGTTACGTGAAAAATACTGCTGGATTTACGTTACGCATAATCTATAGTATCGGGATAAAATGAGTTGTTTCCATTTTACGTATTAAAGTCCACGCAAACAAAGTTGCGACAGCCGACTAGTAGCTTATAATTTAAACAAATCAAATAATATAATTATAATTACATTTCAAATGTCGTACGTCGGATATCTTCTAAAACATTATTAATATATTCAATAGTAATTACAATCTTGTTTTTACCAAAAAGCATAAGCACTTATATGTGTAATTCCGCTTATTATAGCCCTAATAGGATGTACCTAGCAATTACGACATATACCTGCGTATATAAATGGTGACACAGAAATTTTATTCGCAATACAGGATATTTCTAATTCGAAATATATACAAAATATATTTATATGTTAAGAAATAAAAAATTTAATTAAGCATAAGGCATTTTTTGTCTACTTCCATTGCGTGTTAAGTGACGGAAATGAACGCCGCGCTTTGCCTCGGAACCAGTGCGAAGAAATGAAATGATTAATCATTTCATTTCTTCGAGTGGAATCGAACCCACAGCCTGTTGCGTTTACAGTCACACACTTTGTGCCCCTGACCTTTTGATGAATTTAATATAAATTATACATTTTCTTCTAACAAAAACGAAAGAAAATACGATTAGGAGGTAAGTAGGTAACAGGTTTATAGTGACATATCCAAAAGTCATCAAAGAATCGAGTTTTTCTAATTTTACATTTTACATTTTGATAACAGATTTAAAATGTATCAATATTCTAGGATTAAATTTTAATTTGAAAAACATACATTTTTTATGAATTTTATTATAAGGAAAACTAATGCTGAGTATCAATTTATATAACAATACGACAGGAAAAATAAAGGTCAAATTTAAGCACGCATAATAATATATCTAGTATCTACATACTTCATCTGTTATGCGTTTATTAAATAATGGAGCAATTAATAAAAAGAGAACATAAATTTAATATTTTAACATTCATCAACATTTTTAATTTTATTACTGTCAATACGTACCTACAGAAACAAGAAATACAATTTCGCATCGAAAAAAAAAACAACAAACGAAAGACCTAAATATCACACAGAATTTCAAGCAACAAAAACATAATTATGCATAACTTACGTAATCGTATCGATCGATTATAGATATAATGCGGTGTGTTCATTTAATTTGTTTACTGAAGCCGCGAAGTGAAAGTGACTCACCTCGAAATCGCCACGATCCCGCACCACCATTACCTTTTTGAAGAAAATCTGGGGCATAATGTCACCTCCGACCTCACTTCGTAATTTTAATTCAAATATCTTAAATCCGTCACGCTACAGAAGAACAATAGATAAAAACAAAACCTTTTTTAACAAAATCACATTTTTCTGTCAATTTACAATGGTAATGTCACGGTCACTATTATTTGTGATAGAATTTTTAGCGCGAAACAATTTTGATGTTCAGATAATTAAGACGTTGCACAGATAATAATATTTTTATAGATAATCCAATAAAAATTGACGCCGTTATTTTATTAAACAGAACTTTGCGTTCTAACACTGTATAGTCAACTAAGCCACCAAACAAGTATAATGTTTATAAGTATGAAACATTGACTGCCTCGACAACTGGCTGTTGCAATATGCGAATACCAGCTGTTTCTGCGCCTTCTGTGGAATAAATAAGACTCAAAATAATTTAGCTACTACAAAATATTCAATGGTTACTATTTGGCCTACGTACAGTGCAATACACCTAAACGATATAAGATCCAATCTTGGTTAATTTACTTTATAGCACGAATGTATTATTTTCCTGTTTAGAACTACATTTTTCATTATAACTCTTCCCTGTATTAGGTAACCATTTCCAGATATTTTTTAGTTCTATTTAAAAAATGCTTCTTTTGTAAGCGACTTTGTAATTCTAAACCCATAGCCATATTTCTAATAATTTCGAGCTTTTGTTAGCTCACAAGAGCCATGTAAGTAAGGTAAGTTTAAGACGTTGCTCAATTTTAATGCAATTTATTTATTCCTATATAATAGAAGCTATATTTTTTATTATGTATTTCGACATGACTGTCTGAATTCAAATATTTAGATTCCTTCAAATTGTGCAAGTTTAAGTTCAAGTCTGATTTAAAAAAATCTAAATGGTATTTCAATATTTATCGGTTTTTTTCCAATAATATTACAACATAATATGAGTTAATAATTTTAAATTAATATCGATAATTTTTTGATTATTTCCAAATATATTTTGCGATAAATCATACGATACATACGAAGTGAATAAATTTTATAACTACACTAATATATGAATATTGTCTTTTTTTTCCGCCGAATTTTGGAGGCGTTGCATGTTGAGTGGAGGAATTCACCGCTGCTCTTTGAACTACATACATTTTGAGAATTTTAAGAAACACTAATAAATAATTATTTTGTTTAAACAAATAAAGCTAACACCGAAACGCCATTTATAGAATAAGAATGCTCTGTCGTCTTAAATACTGCATATATAGTTTGTCTTTTGTTTATTTAATATAGACTCGCGAGACATTGGCATGCTATTTGACTGACTTTGTGTTCTATTTCGATTATAATGGCGGCTTCTATTTTTTAATTTTATTTCTGTAATACCTAAGTAATGCTACAGACATTATTAATTTATTTTGTATGTTATATTATAAAAAAGCTGGGTTGACCTTCGAGAACACAGTATTGATGATAATCATAAAGAGGAAGTTCAAAAAAGCTGCACCCCCAAGTGATGTTAAAAAGTTAGCTTGTTATCACATAATTATGTAATGTATTATACGTAATAATACAATATTTTTAAAACTGTGTCATTGAAAAAAAAATTGCTTCACGTTTCTTCCTGTATAGCGGGACAGGCAGAGAGAACCTATTGTCAAGATAAGTGTATACTCTCAGTTTTTTACTCTCGACCCGAATTCAAATCCTTGCCTGTGTAGTGGCGTAACTCAACGGTGCGATTAGTGACGATGATTTAAAAATGTAAATATTGTTTTCAAAGATTTGGTATATAATAATAAGTTTAGGTATATAATAATAAGTTTTAGTTTTCATTATAAACTTTTACTCTTTTCATTTGAAGTTTAAATATACATATAACACAAATATAAAGTAGCTTAATTACATTAAAAGTCTATTAAATATCAATCAGTTTATGTACGTTTATATATTAATTTAACTTGATTACCGTTACAAGAACCTACAAGAAAAAAAATATTTCTTAGAGCTCATTTAGAATTCGATACAAATGTTTTAGTATGTCACATCGATTACATCTTCGCGTTTGCTACGCGGCCGGGTTAAACAAAAACACTGATATAAACTACCTTATGCTTTGTAGCTTAGGAGATTGCTTCTTCGCATTATGTATTGGTAACATGTAATGTAATAGAATTTGCAAGTATTTTATAATTTTAAATTACAGTAAAATAGGTAAAATAAGTTCCGCCACTCAAGAAGCACCTCCAGAATTCAGCGAAAAGTGGGATTGGTGGCTGAATGGGAACGGAGTATATTAAGGCAAAGTTCCCAGATTCCTTCTGCCTACCCTGATAAACCGTAGCCGTTACCGTAGTTATAGGTAAAGAGGATTTTAAAGTAAATGATTGATATTGATTCTAATTTATTTAACCGCCAAGGTTTTTTCATAAGTACTATGTATCTGCTCTTAAGCAGAAAACGAAAAATTGAGTCGTATATAAAATCTGCTCTGTCAAGTGAAAGATTTTGGCACAGACTAAAGAAAACATATAGTCAAGACACTCCGTTCTTTACTTTCTGGTACTGTTGCTACTTTAGATACATTATTTATTGGTTCTCAACCAACTTAACGCTCCGTTTTTTGTAGCAAGAACAATAAAATAATAATTTCTTCGAAAGTTTCAATTAATATTTGTTCGTATTATTACATGTTCAGAGTCACATTCTTAAAGCACGTGCCTCGTGTCATTTACTAACTGCGGCCTCTACAATACAATACATAGTGTTAGACATTATGGCTATTATTCAAAGGTGTTTCTCACGTAAACATTCTGCATACAGTGCGATCGATGAGTAATGGCGACCCTGAAGTTAGTTTCTGCTCTTTTGATCATTGTCCAAAAAAAAATCAAAATTATGAAAAATTCTAATATATCCTAAGTAATATCTATAAATCTGCGAAGCGATCTGCAGCTATCTACATAGTGGCCACAGCTCGTCGACCATACTGTAACTCGTAACGTATGCAAATTTACTAAATAAGGAAGCGTTTTGTCACGCATCGATACTTCGACGATTCCGAATTCAGAGTGCCTAATGTTTGTACTGGCCGATGCAGGTGGGTGAAAGTGACGCCTTGTTTAGAATTTGAAATGAATTTATTTAGGCTTATGCTCTTTATGTTGATATGCGTGAAATGTAGGCGTTTACGTGGTCTAGTTAGATTAATTGCGGTGTTCGGTTACGTTAGCCTTTAAAAAAACGATAATATAGTGATAAATTTTGTTGCATTTTGTATAATATAAGGAAATATAATTCTTAAACAGAGAAATTATATACTTTAAATATAATTCACTGTCGTCATAGAATTAGAAGTTATGATTTTAAGGCCAGTCTTGGGGCTTTTACACAAGCGTGCGTTTATAAACGCGATAGGTTGTGGGTTCGATTTCAGATGGAGGAAATGAAATATTTAATATTTTATTTCTCTAGAATTTGGCGATAAGTGGGGAGCGCAAGTGCATATATGAGAACGGAGTGCCGTAACACTAGGTTCTCAGATACCCTCTGCCTACCCTGCTATGTGCGGGATACAGAGTAAAGCTAAAAAAGTTATGGTTTTTTTTTATATTTCGTTCATATGTAGGATTATTTTCAATTCCAACATAGATTCTGATATTAGATATCAGATACAGTATCATGTTTAAATAAAACAAAAGTAAGTACCCAATATAGTACAGTGAAAGCTTTCCTTACAATAATGAAAATGATATATTTTCATTATATCAGTGCATATATTTTTGTTTTATTATGTAAATAAGAAAAAAGTAAGCGATTTATTATTTTTGGCGATATTAAGATAATCTTGTAAAGTGAAATGTGTGATTTTGCAAGAAATTGGCTAAAACTTAAAAGCTACAAGGTCAAAATTAAAAAATATAAATAAAAACACGACACTTGCAAAACAAGATCTAGGTCGAAAAACTTGAAATCAATCTAAATATACGAAAAAGCTAGTCACAGCCAAATGTTCAATTTGTATAATTAGTACTTACATTCAAATCATATCCACTGCTGATCCAAGAATGCTTATTTAGTATATTAGTAACATATTTTTTCCGCCATTTCGCTAAAAGTCCATCATTACTTTTCCGGCGCTTCGAATGCCGGTTCACCACATAGCGTTCCATGGTCTAAAACACACACAACACTTAATACGATAGTCTCGGCCCACAAACGCGCCAAAACTAAATGCATTCACAGAAAAAGATTAGAAATAATGTTATGTTATATAAAAACTCGGCAAGCATTAATTACTTATGAATATTTTACTCTATTTTTCTAATATTTACTATACGTATCTGTTTATTTAGAAACTTATGTTTAATATATGGCGCAAATGTTTTTAATATTTGAAATTCGCGCGCTGTCAACTCCCAGGAGACGTCGTCCTGTGAATAGAGACGCGGGTACAATAATTCGTGTGACTTTGCCAGTTTACGGTATGGTGGAACGAATACATACGTGATCTGAATGCAGTTTGCACGTTGATTGTCGCTCCATATATCGGACAATAGACGCTCAATATGCGACGTATTGACGCCCTCCATTTTAGTAGGTAATTTTCCTAACCTAAATACCTGATCAAGGAGACTACAATCAGACAGAAAACATGAAAGTACAGACAATATAGTATTGTATGTATACGTATAATAAGTTTTTATTTGTTTATATTATTTATAATTTTTATGTCATCTTTATCACCATTTGTTGTAAATGGGCCGAGGATCTCCACGCCAGTCCTGCCTGTCCTATATTACTCGCATCCAGGGACTTTTCTTTCACAAGAACTTTGGTCTATCTGGTCTTATTTTTGTTTTAGCTTATTCACTGAGCAGCATTGTCCGGCCGTAGCCGTCACTCGAGAGCCTATGCAAGGTAATCTTTCGGATACGAAAATTTCTTGTAGCTTCCCGAGCACTGCACTAAAATATTGAAGTAATTTATTAAAATTTTTGATCTCGATATCCTTCATAGTACGGAAGCTAAAAAATATCCTCCAATGCAACAGTTTCAGAAAGATAACATCATCTTACATCACTTAAGAGTATTATTCTAACTTCTATATACCGTATTATAAACATATATCACAAAGAACCACCGCAAAGCGAGTCCTAATGAAACAGCCAAATTGAAAGGTACGAAATTATAGTGAAAGCTACTTTTCTTTTAAATTTCTTTTCTTCTTTTTAATTTTCAGGAATATCTTTAAGTAGTTATTATATATAAGAAAAAAAATGTAAATGAATAAAAAACAAATAAAAATAAGGAAAACATGTACATAGCTCAAAAGGTTCTATGAATCGAAATTGCCTAAATAAGGGCTATAATGTTAAAAAGAAAGTTGCCTTTATAAGTCCCGTTATTGTGTTTTGAGAATTCATTATGTGTTAAATTTAGAAAGCATTGAATGTAACATATGTTAAATGTTATTAGATTAGATTTGACATTTCTTTGTGGCACAATTTGAAAGTGATGGCCAACGCCCACTGTATAATAAAATTATAGGTTCAAATCCATTGCAATTACCCGCATATACTTACATACTAACAGATACAGCTGAAGGATTTATTTGCTTGAATACGCTTTTCTCAGCAACAAGCCCGAATTGAAATGTTACTTTCATAGAAAGCTCCAGAGGCCAGTCGTGATGTAGGGACACTGGCATGCGACTGTAAATGCGACTGGTTGTGAGTTCGATCTCAATCGATCGACGAAATGAAATTGTATATATCCAAATATACAATTTCATTTCGTCGATCTGGAAACGAGGCAAGGCAGGCGAGGAGTTGAGTTCCTATACCCAACACGCAATGCCTCCAGAATTCAGTGGAAATTCAGGAGCAGGTCTTATCATTAGATTTCCCGGTACCCTCTGACTACTTTGCTAGGTGCAGAATACAACGTGAAGCTGAACACTAAAGCGTCAGTGTGAAAAAGCGTCTAATGGAAGCGCTATTGTCTGTGGATTCGATTCCCACCCGGAGGAATTTTCATTTTACCTCAGTGTCAAGTTTTTCTCGCGGCGTTGAGTTCCGCCACTCTACCACAATATCTCAAATTCGTGTGAGGAGTTGAGAACGGAGAGTCTTAATAATAGATTCTCAACAAAAAATTTACATTTAAAAATAAATACTATGTTTGATAGCAAATATCTACATAAGCAAGCATAGCAAGCAAACGTACGCACGTATAAAGGTATTTGTGAATTAGTCCCTTGTTGATCAATAAATTCAATAATCAATTCTTTGAATGGCGCCGTGACCTTTCCTCTGTGTGCGACCTCTGTCTGTGACTTCAGCATAATGGTATTACGCTAATATAAGATAATATAAGAGACCGTTCGTGCTATAAGTATTGGGTAGGTAGGTATAAAATTTTGTATGGAATTATCTCACGTCATAAATAGTTTTATTTATTTAAAAGTCTTGCAGGGGGCGTCCTGTTTGTCATAACTGTATTATAAATATAGATTTTCCTGTTGCGTTTACAGTCACACACATGCACCAAAACTATCCATTTCCGAGATCGCTTTTTTTCATAATAATGAAGCTAAGCTCTTCTAAGGTCTATAACTCAAAGTTGCCACCGCTGAGAACAGGCAGACCGAGACCATTCACATGAGGGGCAACCCATGCAATTCAATCTGGTCCTGACCCCTACCAAAGATCCCGGGAAAACTAGTCTAAATGCCTTTGACATTTATTTTAATAATTTATATTTATTTATAATATATATCAAAGTAGCTCGCTCATTTGGGACTTAACATAATTATATTTTAAATACATGCAAAGTTTTTCACGGAGTGAATTGAACCCGCAACAATTGCATACAGAAGTTATCTATTGTATCACGATGGTTCTCTAACGTCCTTTATAATTTAAGTTGAACTTGTCTACCACATTCACGTGATTGACCAAACCTAAGGCATTTTTGTTAAGTCAATTTCGACTACATTGCCGCTGCACCGTTTTATATTTAGGAACAGTAGCAGCGTGATGTTCCAAGGACTTGTTTGTTTGTTCGTGGATTCAAATAGCTTTTGATAATATTCAATGTATATAATGTGTACAAAGAGACGATTTTAGAGAAAAAACCACAATCCTAATAATATAAAAAAACAGGTAAATACAAATATTGCGTTTATCAAGTCAACCCAAGAAATACTAAAAACCAACACTGAAACTCGCTTATCGTATATCATGGCGTCCTTAATTACACGCATTCAGTCACATATAAAATATTTCAAGTGAAACGTGTTTGTTTTTCTCTTAAGTCGGCTTCAATTAGTTAGCAGCTGCGTAGTAACTAATGCTGTCACTTTAATTTTATTGACACAAGGTAGGTTAGCAATTGGTTAGCGATTGATGTAATATAAATTATAATTGATATATATTTTAATATTCTTATTTAAAATAGCTGGTAGTGTCGCTTAGTTGTTATGGTGCTTGGATGGTTTCCGGGTTCAAATTTCTCTGCATTCCAATTTTTGTACGTTTTCTAAATAAGTATATGTCTTTCCTAAATGTGGAATTAAACTATTAAAATGTTAAAAATCTTTTTATATTGTCATTGCCACTCACCTCAACGCCGCGCTTTGCTTTGCCAGAGCGAAGAAATGAAAACATAAAATAACTTCCGAGTGCAAATGGAACTCACAACCCCCTTGTATTGCCCCTACGCCACGATGGCCCCCAAATTTTTTCATATTTAAAAAAAAAAAGCTTTAAGTCGTTACCCCCTGTAACTTCTGTAACACAAACTACTACACTATTATAACAAACATTTTTAATTATAGTCTGTTATAACATCATTAGACATTCGTTTAATCAGTTACGTGATGAGAACATAAATTTTTTACCAACTTATTAAGTCTTAGTCTTCGTTAAAGCAATGACTTGAATTTTAATAGTGCTTAACTCTTTACAGCCAAACGATTACACAATATTATCAATATATATATTATATTTTGCATACTATTTTTAAGTATAATTATAACATTCACATGTTGAATATTTATAAGATGGTAAAAAAATTAAATTGTTTTTTTAACATTAGAGAGTTGCAGCTTAAAAGACTTTCCACTTATGGCCTTGTTCTAATTAGCAATTAATAATAAATTATGTGCGATAAATTTGAATATTAAACAAATTAATATTTTAATATTTATTTCTTTTCATAGTTGTCGATATTATTGTCAGTAAAACTTTTCAAAATGTAATGTTGATAACATTCAATTTTAAAAGTACGTTTTTTTTATCGCTGGGAAATATATTTACGCAGACCACCCGCACGGATGGCAATTGCTCTACGCCTATAATTTAAATACCTCGTTCAACCTAAAAGTTAATGGTTAAAACAAATAAACAGCAGCAATAAGCCTCAGTGAAATAAATATATCTAATTAATACATCCTTTAATGGTAGGAAAAATCTTACAAGGTAAGTGTATCTACAATATTGTCTATTCATTCCTGAATAGGTTTGACTACCAATCTATCAGGCTTTCTGGTAAAATCTTTTATAATTTTATTCTTTGTCAGTTTTTTGAAATTTTAAATAAAAAAATGTAATTGCAAAATAAAATCAACTTCATATATCATTCATCAGGCGCAAAATAATCTGTCTGTGTCACATATAACAGAAAAAACATTAATGATATGATGAAGCAGTAATTTTTGTAAAATATTATGAAATTATTACTTTTTAATTCAAAGAAAATTAATATTATTAGTTCTTGGCATAACACAAATCTATTAAACGTATTACAGTGTTTCAATGGCAACAATTTACCAAAATGTCAAAACCGCAATTTGACAGTGATGGTTTTCAAATCGTTACATCTAAAAAATCTACAAACAAAAAATCAACGAAAGTTCCACAAAACAAGACAGATTTTCAAAAGGAGGATTTAAAAATAAATATTGAAAAATCTTATAGGTACGATACAAAAATATAATTATATTTTGAGGTTATGTTTAAAAATGATCTAATTTGTCTATTTATTTTTAGAAGTATACAAGCAGCCGAAGAAGAAATACACACTTCTGAATATTTAAAAGGCGTAATAAACTCTGTGAGTAACGTTTTAAAACATAAAACTCTAGCAGAAATAGTATGTTTTGGACTCGGTCATATAGGAGACTGTCAAATATCGAAATATCAGCTAGCATTGTTATTATGTTTAAAAAGTCACTTTAAACCAAAAAAAGTTTTAGTACACGACCCTATATTTTACGCAGATGAATGCGAAATCTTAAAACAATTTAACCTTGATGTTATAGTAAAGAATACAGAAGGAAATTATGTAATAAGTGATCAAGATATCACTTTAGTTTATTTACCACACTGCCCTAAACAACTGACTAATAATTTTCTTTGGAGCAATTGGAGTTTACATTTACAGAATTGCATATTAATTTGTAATAGCTTCACTTCTCTCATAGAGAATCATCCTAGTAGAGTACTTAAAGAAACTGTCCCATATATACAAAATATATATCCATATACTACCGAAAGTATATTAGATAATAATTTTATATATAAAGATATTTTTAATGACACTTCATTGCATTACTTTTTGAATGGAAATCTTAAAAGTGTGCCAATTGGATTTTGGTCTAAAGAAAGTAAACCAGAATATAAAAACACTGAAGAATTTATAACAACATTAATGATAGAAAAGTTAAATATTCAAAAATAATCTGTTAATTAAGTAAATTTCTTTGAAGGTCTCGCAATGGCTTCTATATCAACAAAACCAGTGTTAGTCACATTAAGACAAGTATTATCAGAAATAAGAAAGCAAAGTTCAACGAAAAAGTTAACAGGAAACCAAATGGCAAGATATATTTTGAGTCAATATAGAAAATATCAAACAACTGATCAACAACTTTGTAAAGCAGCTGATGAAATGCACTTTAAAGCTAAGAGTTATTATGAATATTTACACTTTTCAAGAAAATACAAGGAAATTAACGCAGAATTTAAAGGTAAAGGTGAAAGGAGTGTGCAGGAAACAGCAAGAATGGTTGGTTTTAAACTGCCACATGACCCTAAATGAAATTTGAATTGCATAGAATTATTTAGATTGTTATATTGTGTATATTTAGATGTTTCTAGAAATATAAACTGATTCTTATTAATTATACATATATTTATAAAGTATATGTTAACTAATATTTAATATATAATTAATAAATAATTTCTAGTTGTAGAACTGTATAATAATTTTAACATGATGGAACTTGGATTGTTCAGGCTCCACTACATTAAAATTCTGAAAAATGTTTCTATTTTCCTTTAGCTAAAAAACTTATTTTCAGTAAATGCCTCAATATTTGTTTGTTAGGTTACAAAAATAAATTCATTAAAATGGTATATTTTAAATGGTTTTAATTATTTCCTACTTTTATATCCTTGTACATTGATGTAAACTTTTAACATCAATTCATAGTGTAAAATAAATCTAGTTAAATGAATGTTAAATATATAGAATTGAATATAAGATTGACTTAAGCCAATAGTGAGCACAAAAGCAAATATTTGCTTTATTTGCTTGTATTTGCATTATTAGTTAACAAAAATATATATATTTTTTTATATGATTTATTTTTTAGCTTCATGCTGTATCCCGCACACAGCAGGATAGGCAGAGGGAACCTAGTGTTAAGACAGTTTCCATCTAACAAAATATATGTGTAATTAGGACAAATAACTAAATAAAAAAAAGTTTTTTAAATGTCAATTGCTGGCTCTTATAAATTGTGCCAATATATGGTACAATACAGGACAAAAATATTTATTTATACTCATTGTAAATATTTTATTCAAGTCTCATACAGTATTTATTTAAAGTTAAATAATATATTTATTTACAGAATTATTATATTCAATGCATATTGTCCATTTGTACAAAATCTGTATTTAAAAAGAACAAAAATATTATGTATTTTAAAAAAGTAAATAATTATAGTTTTAAAATGTACCAAATGATACCAATTAAATTATTAACAAAATAGTTTTTTTTTAAATACAGACAGTAAATATTATTATTATTTTTTTTTAAATAAAAATTAACATATTTATTAAGAGTATTCCTTTTCTATCAGCTTCGCGATAGTTTGTAATTGCATATTGCTGGTTCCTTCATAAATGGTACCGATTTTGGCGTCTCTAAAGAATTTCTCTTGAGGGAAGTCTTTAGTAAAACCAACTCCTCCCATGAAGTCTATACATTTGGATGTTAGAGTTTGGGCTATTTCTGAAATAAAAAAATATACACTTTTTTGTATTACAGTAGTATTTTGTTTTTTTGTATTACAGTACTTATAGTAATATATTTTATATTGATATAAATAAATTGATGGGAACTAGTACCTTTTATTTTTTTTTCCATATAACTTTTATTTAGCAGCATGAAAAACATAATTATAATATTATGTATAAAAAAGTATTTATGCTTATTGTCTTAACAAGTCATATTTGTAGGCTGTGGGTTCAAGTTCTATTCGAAATAACATATTTTTTTATCTTCACGCATATCGTACCTCGTGGAAGTAGACTCCAGTTTCTACAAGTCAAGATACTCTGCATTCCACTTTCTGCTCATTTTGAGAACTAGTCTCTTTAGGTACATTGCGTGTTGAGTAGCGGAAACTAACACTGGGGTTTCACTGTGGTGGAAATCAACGAACTCCGTCTTCCTATGAACTATTTCATAGAGAGAGAGAGAAATGACCTATTTCATTAAGTGGGAATCGAACCCACAACCGTCGTTTACAGTCGTTATATAACGTACCTGAAGCAAAATACTTTGCCATGGCGGCCTCCTTAACGAATTCCAGGCCGTTCTCTTTAAGGCGTGCCGCGTTGTACGCCAGCAGGCGGGCCGCCTCCAGCTGCGTCTGAAGGTGCGCTATTTGATAGCTTATACCCTGTTAAATTACAATTACTTAAATTTTAAAAGGCAAAGCTTTTTAATAGATGGAAATTAAATTTTATAGTTGTAAGTTTGTTTAGTTTTGCGTGATAATCTGAGGAGCTGCTGATTTGACTGGAACATTTCTTTTGGAGTTGGAATATATATATATATTCCATCACTGTATTTTTTTTATGTAACCCATTACATTTATGAGCGATGCTAGAGATATTGTCCAGGGAGCCTTACTTTAAAATTATCACAACATAACAGAACTACAAGACAACAATAACAGTTAAAGTACTGATAAAAAAAACACTTTTTTCTATGCAAGTGCCATTTTTATTTACACACTGAATTCTGAGGTAAGCCCGGTTAAAAAGTGAGAACAGTCAAGGAAAAAAATAATTTTCATTTCAAAAAATTACCTGATAAGCATAAATCTTGTTCCCGAACTGTTTTCTCTCCAAAGTGTAAGGTATGGTGGCGTCCATACAACCCTGGCAGAGTCCTATCATTTGAGCCGCAATACCTATACGACCTTCGTTAAGGAAACCGGCTGCGTATTTGTAGCTGAAATAACATTTAAATATATTATTTTTTTATATAGCTTCACGCTGTGACTATTGAAATTTTAATCTACAAGATGTCACTAACTAATGATTACCTAAATTATTATAAAACTCACCCTTTTCCATATTCTCCTAAAATATTTTCCTCAGGTACTCTGACATTGTCGAAATGTACCATACAAGTGCCGGACGCGCGTATACCGAGTTTGTTTTCAGGCTTGGCAACACTGAGGCCAGGGGCCTCCCGTTCCACTATGAAACAAGTTATTCCCTTGTATCCCTGTGGAAGAACGTTATTTATTCAATTAGGCCGTTATAATCACTTTTAAATCGAGCTACAACTACTTTTGAATTGAAGTTAATATACATAGAAATGTCAGTAGTGTCAGTCCTACAGAAAACTACCACCGACTCAGATTCTGCAAATTAGGTTCGAACCTATAATCGTTTACAGTTAAATTCTCCTATTATCACATTAAAATATTCCTATTATCATATTATAATCTTCTTATTAATCTATAAGTAAGTAAGTTTTAAGACTCTACGTGCCCCACTTTCCGTCGAACTTTCGAAGCATTGCGTGCTGAGGGGCGGAACTCAACGCCACGGTTACTTTATCTTGTTGCCACAGCGAGGAAACAAAAATATTAATTCCCATTCCCCCGAGTGGGTACCGAACACCCGGGGGAATGTTCGAATACGGAACCGATGTGATTTTAGACACATCTAGATGGCGTACAAATCAAATAAAACGCATTAAAAGGTTTTGCTTAATTAATATTATGTTTACTATCAATTAATTTATTATTACATTTAATGGTCGATTTCATAATACTGTATTTGTTTTCTTATTATTAATTTATTCGATAAGGCCGTCGTGGCGCAGCGGCACAGCGTCTTACTCTAAATGCGACGTTTATGGGTTCTATTTTTAAACGTTAGTTATTTTAGGGTTATTTTTATTTCCTGTCCTGTCTGATAATAAGTAACACGCGGCGTTGAGTTTCGCCCTAACACGCGTTGAGTTCCGCTTCCGCCAATCAATACGAAATGTCTCGAAAATTGAGCGGTGTGTGGGGAACTTTTCTTAACTTGAATCTTGCTATGTGGAAAAAAAGTAATATACAGATATACTGTACAATTTAACACAAACGATTATTTTATGTATTTCAAATTTAATTCTACGAAATGTTCATAATAAAATGTCCGTTTTACTGCTTTGAAATTTAAAAAATTACAAAAGTATGTTATTATAAATAAACACTGCAAATATTTTGTTTATAATGTTGTATAAATAATGTTTATAATGAATTAGAATGACGTTGTAATCATCGACTTGTTGTTTATTTACTTCACGTATTTTCGTCAACATACATACGTACTGTATTTATGTATTGCATCAGAGGTTTATCAGAGGGTCAACAACGTGATCTTCGTATTTGTAACATAATAACGTTTTGCTTGAGCAAAAAGATCTTTATCTAGAAAATTTATTAGAAACAAGTTTAGTCAATTAACTTTTGATTATTAGCCAATTAACTTTGAGACCAGTGGCGTAAGGGCACAAGCGTTAAAGCAATGGTTGTGGATTCGAATCGCACTCGAGGTGACACAAGACACGCACTCGAAAAAATTCGGCGGAAAGTGGGGATTGGAAGTGGGGACGAAATATCTTAACACTTGTTTCCCAGATTCCACCAACCTATCTTGCTGTGTGCGTGAAGCTAAAAAAACTTACCTTAGAAGGATCAGCGTTAGCCATCACAAGGAACACGCCAGCCACATCAGAATTAGATATCCACATTTTGGATCCATTTATAATATAATCTTTGCCATCTTTCTTAGCTACGGTCTTTAGGGCGAACGCGTCTGATCCTGACGTGGGCTCCGTTAAACAGAAACTGCCTGCCTGCAATTTATTTTCAAGAACATTGGCTAAATAATGCATTTTTGTTGAGAATTTTGGGAATTAATTTATTAATAGCATTTTAAATTATATATGTTTTGATTTTTCGTATAAAAATCGATTGATTTAGCAAACATTGAAAAGCTGCGAAGTTAAATCTAAATTTAACAATTTTATAGGATATTTTAATATTATTATTATCTACAGCCTAAAGCCTTATTTATGACTGGCTCTCAACTCTGCATTCCCAGATGGGGATCTTGAGATGACATTTTCATTCATAGATTTATAAATAATAACTGTATCTCAAAGTCCCTCTCAAAATCGATTTCAAACTTGCGAGCGGATTATAAACAAAGGCTTGAATAAATAATCTACATAATTAAACGAAAAAAAGTCATACTTACATATTCCGTGCACAATTTCGTTAAATATTTCTTCTTTTGTTCCTCAGTCCCCAATTTCATGAACAGTGAGTTGACTAACGTATTGTGTATATCTACATACGCGGCGATCGCCGGGTCTACTCTGGACAACTCTTCTATGACTACCATCATTGTTAGGAAACCGCATTCTGACCCGCTGTATTCAGCTGGGGTTTCTATACCCATTAACTAAAATATATGAGTAAAAATATAATACATGGAAAATATTGGGCCGTAGTGGTGCAGCGGCACAGCGATATATTGTAAACGCGATGGTTGCGGGTTCAATTTCTACTCACAACAATGAATTTAGCTTTGAACAGATTATGTTCGTGTAAACTTTTTTTTATATTTTTCAAGGCAAACTTTTTGTTAGCATAATTTCTGAGATGGGCACAAGACTATTATGGGGTGGGTCCGGGACTCTTGCCTCCCCCATTCCTATGCTTATATTAATGCAGTCACTATTCAAAGTAATATTTCATTAGACACAGTCTCTGTTAACCTTGCAAATAGAAGATAATAAAAAAATGAGAAAATGAAAAACTTTTACTCTTAGATATCTTTGTCAGCTAGGTATGTAACTTACCCCATTATCGAATAACATCTGCCTGACACCTTCATCAATTTTGTGTTCATCGTCCATCTTTCTCACCAGTGGTGCTATTTGTTCGTTTGCTAGTTTTCTAACTGAAACAGAAAAAAAATATTAGATCTGAAACTTAAGAGTGATTATTTATTATAATAATTTCAACGGCTAAAGCTCTTCCGGCTTGAGGCTAGTTGTGGCGTAGGGACACAAACGTGCGATTATCAACGCAGGCTATGACGAAATGACGAACCAAGAAATGAAATATTTATTGTTTTCCGTCCCTCAACACGCCTCAAGAATTCGGCGAAAAGTGGAGAACGGAAGTGGCTTAATACTGGGTTCCTTCTGCCTGCTATGTGCGGGATACAGCGTGACTCGTTAGACAATGTGCCTCTTTGCACCGCTCAACATAAAATGTGTCAAAAATGAGAAAACGTTGTGTTCAATCCCGGATTATCCCATTCCTAGATGAGGACCAAACCTATAACCGTCGCATTAATTCATAATTTTGTTATAATTTTTTTAATATTTCCTATTATATTTTTCACAATCATTACTTTCATATATATATTTATAGTAAGTACCTTTCACATTTAAAACTTAAGTATTGCACCTTCATAGAGTATTTGAAAGGTGCTTTTGAAATTATTTACCTACTATATAATATAAATTGTGTTATACATGGTTAGTGTAGGTTTGATCTCCTCTCGGGAAATTCTTTAGTATATAGAAAAGAGTGCAGTATCAGGTTCCTTCGCACAAGCAGTAGGTATCTAATATAAACGTTCTAGCGGACGCGCGTAGCTTCGCCTGCTTATTTGCACCCTTAGGGGTGAATTCTAATAAACCATAAAACACATGTCCAATGAAATATTTTTAAGAGTCTAAATTTCAATTTTTATAGAAATCGGTGCCGTTTTAAAAAAAAATCCATACAAACTTTCAACCCGTATTTCACCTCTTTAGGGTTAAAATTTTTCAAAATGCCTTCTTAGTGGATGTCCAGACTACGAAAGTAAATATCTGTCCCAATTTCACGTTTCTACTATCAGCGGATAGCGGCTGTGTGTGCGTCTTAGCTCAGTCAGTGAGGACAAGTCCTTTTATATATGTAGATAATGGAGAAGGGAATGTTTAAATTCCACCATGTTTGATGTCCACCGTTCTCCGCCGATTAGGATTAGGATGTCCTAATATGTATTCTATTAGCTAATACCTTTTATTTAATACCCTTTACAACAGTGTTTTAAAAGAATATAAAATCTGCCATTTTGTAGCGGGGGCCATCTTTGGTTTGTAATACTATACAGACTGTACTCGTACATTATTGTATTGTCACCAGGACTAAAAATATATATAAAATTTCAAGTCAATCGGTAAAATTTTATTTACTAGGAATAAAAATGTCAGTCATGTCTAGAATAAATACCTACAATGGTGCAGGATAAGAGCTACTTGACTAAAATGAAAATACATAATACCTACATTTGCATTTTAGATAATTAATTACAACACGTAGGTAATATTCAGAGATTTGGTACGATCATTTTAGTCAGTCAGGTTTGCGAATATAAATTATCTTACAATATTTAACGTGATACTATAATATATTCTATACTTTACATGTGTATTAAATAAGTAACTTACACAAAAATATTTTTGCCTTGAGATTTGTTACGGCAAAAAACCATTTACCTGGTTTTTTATGGCCAAATAACCAGGCAAATGACTTTAAATAAGCCTTTTAAGCAAATATTAAATATTATTAAATACCACCCAAATGCAAATTATCATTTGATATCATAGTAATGTTATGATAAATATGTCACGTTATCAGCGAATAAGCAATTCATTTTTTCTATATTATCTATTGTCTGTATCTTTTATCAGCGAATATTTTTATTTGTTTAAAGACACGTATTAAATATTGTATTTGTAAACCATTCTCAACTCTGAGATTGATCTTAAGAAGGGCATTGAGGCGCGCTCAGAGCCTTTTTTAAAACATGAACGGCATGAATGGACCAATGACGTCGAAGGAACAGGGGGGTGAGCCGTGCTCATCCCCGAATAGTCTTGGGTCTTTCTTTGCCTACCCCAGAAATTTGACTAACAGAATATTAACCCTAAGAATTGTAAAGTCCAGAAAAAGTAGAGGAACCCAACGACGCACTTGTCATGTCAATATGAAAAAATAATTTGTATTATTAGTTATTTATTACCATTCTTCACAATCCACAGTAAATTTTAATTAAATTATACTTACGTTTTTTACTTATAAAAATAAATAAAAAAGAAATGTATAACATGGATAAATATATTTTTTACATATTGTTATATCTTTCTCTAACTAAAGAATAACTAATTATTTTACTTGCCAACTTCCACGTTGGTTAATTTATAATGGAAATTTATATCTCTATATACTTTATTGCTATTCATTTTCTAGTTTTTATAACCATTATGTTTTGATTTTTTTTAAACTTATGACAATGAATTAATAGTTTTAATATTATTAAAGTGTTATTCTACATTTAGGAAAGGAAAATAAGTTTTTGGAAAACTTATGTCGAATTTGAACGTACAGTAGCTGGAATGTAAACCCACACTTCTTGGCGGTTTCTCAGAAGCGCGAATTAAATCAGTATACAAATTATGTAACCGATCATCATCATGGAAACTATACAAGAAAATGTATTATTGGGGATATTTATTAATGTACCTAAAACAATCATTTCTAATTTTTTTGTGTCTCTTTGTGAGTATGCTTATTTGTCTGTGCCTTGGTGCACACTAATCTCTGAAACGGCGGAACCGATTGTAACGCAGTTTTCACTATTGAATTTTATCAAACAAAAACATTCGAAAACTTCAAAAAAGTTTTTGAATTGTTTTGGTTGGATGCCAAAATGACGATAGTATAAGATCTCGCTGCATTGAATTTTTTACACTATTTCCTTAAATATAATAAAGATTTCATAAATTTTCTAGTCTATTATTTCTAAAATATAAATACAACTAACGTATCGTGTCTAGATATTCCTTAACTGTAACACAACAATTTGTACCCAAATTTCTGTATAGTTTTCTATATATAGCTCAATTATACATTTTAACTAAATAGCAAACTGGTTGGCTAATATCAATAACAGAAACCGGTATAAAAGACGAGCCTACCGCTTATACAATACGTTAAGTATCTTCTTATCAAGAACGCAAATAATATTTACATAGCAACAAAATGATAAAATTTGGCAACGAGATAAACAGTTTAATTAAAGTAAACAAGTGACTGTGGTCGCCATTTTGAGATACTTAGTGATAACAGATAATTATTAATTATATTTTGTGGTAAAATTATTACACATTTATGTATAGAATGCACATTTTTAGCGGCTACATCTTGCCACATGTACTGTGCTGACACATTGGCTATTTTATTGCTCTCATTTAATAAACATAATTTTATAATTTACTATTATGAATTAACGAATTAATTGTTATTCGATTTTTTGGGTAATATTATCTCTTTTTTACCTTACACTCTCCTTTTGTGATTAGTTAGTAACTCTCGGAACGCCATTGACAAAACAAAAACAACTTAAGCATCTTATGATTTCACGGTCGAGTAGGATAATAACCGGTATTCTAAACTTGAAGCAATCTTACCACGTATAATATTATTATGAATATTATATAATAGACTATAATATTCTGAAATATATAATTAATTCCGAAAATTAAACAGTATTATAGTATGTCGTAAAATTATTTAATGTTTTTCACTTAATGACGGCCTCAGGAAACAGCAGTCAAGGTCATCAACAGCTATATATGTATGATAAAATGATAACTACTGTACAAATAGAGATATAAAAAAGATATTTATATTTGACTTAAGATATTTTTGGGGCACAAACAAACTAATATATTTTTTTGTTGTAAGTTAAACATGTTTATGCTTTAAAATAATTTTAAGAATAATGTAAAAAATGTATGTTTATGATTACCAGACCCTTTACGTCGGCCTTTACCCTTTGTCCTAAAAGTTGTTTAAAATTGGGGCAAATGACGTTAAACTATCATGTATCACATCAAATATATTATTTACTGACTTTTTCCATGATCTGATATCCATTTCCAGTTAAAATCCGTTCCCCAAGTGACGGTAACTTCGTGCTAGTACGTCGTTTCGTGAGTTTTGCTTCTGGTAAAAATAATAAGCAATTTAAATATTATTTACGTAAACTGTATATTGGTATATAATCTTTATACTTTCAACTGTCCAAAAATTAAGTAAGCTGGCTACGAACTGCAGTGTAACGTGTCTACGTTGCTTACAACCGTAAGACTAGCGTAAGAATTTCTTAAAGTTGTAGAAAGACAAAGGTAAGTTATTCGAATAAAACATTGAATATATGTTTTTTTGTATTCTATAAATAAACATTTTATTAAAAAAAAAAATAGATGGAGGCATAAAATAAATCGATTCACGAAATAGCAGTCATTTTATTTATGAAGTGTCCGGTATTTCGTGTTACTACCGAATTAGGGAGATCTTAGATACTTTTTAATATTTAATAAATTTATATTTATGTTATAATTGAAATTATTTAAATTTAAAGCTTAAAATCAGTTTAATCCAGTTAAAATCCGTTCCCCACTTTCTGCGGAATTCCGGAGGCATTGCATGTTAAGTGGCAGAAATCAACGCCGCGCTTTGCCTGAAATATAAATTTAAATAAATATTTTCTATTTTCATCTCCTCGAGTGGAGATCGAATCCACAACCAGTCGGTTTTGCGCCACGACTGACCTCAATTTTTATAATTTACAAATTATAAAAACTACATTTTTTAACTTTTACATACTTTTTTTATAAAAAAATACAAACAAGCTCAAAATCGTAGTTTAATTTTTTGAAGCTTAGTAGCTATGCCAGTTTATAGAACTATATATTTAGCTATGGCTTTTATTTTCGCAACCAGTTTAGTATATTCTTAAAAAAAATAAAAAATCTTTATTTAGATTTATAACAAGGCTATAAGATACACAATATTAACAAAGACAGAGAAGTCAATGTGTTGATTTTACGTATATTATTTTGTCACGAAGTTAGAGAAAATAATTAAATGTAGGGGATCTTGTTTCGTGTTACTGATTTTGGTAACTTCCGCAATTCTGTTTATTCAGTATTTTTTACATTATGTAAAGTAATCATTAACTACCATGTATATTCGATAAAATACACAAAAATAAATTATAAAGGTTGATTAAAAAAAAAGTTACATCGGCAATACCTATACGAATTTAGCTTAAAATTATCACTTCAGCTTACCTTTAAAATAGTAATATAGAAATTTAAGTGAACAAAATATATACCAAATTTCGATCACGAGAAACTTTAATAAATACAGTAACTGATTTTAAGCTTTAAATTTAAATCATTTCATAAATATAAATTTATTAAATGTTAAAAAGTCTTTACTAAATTTAATCCTTTCGTTTTTCTTTTGGTTGCCTGTAAGAAATCGCTTTTAGTGATAAGGCCGCCATTGCACTGTTAATCATATTTATCATGTACTGTATTTTACTCTCTTCTTATTTGTGCAATAAAGAGTTATATTATTATTATTATTATTAAAAAGTATCTAAGATCTCCCTAATTCGGTAGTAACACGAAATAGCGGACACTTGATAAATAAAATCATTTACCTTATAGAAAAAGAATGAAAGAAAGGTGAAGAAATATGAATGAAAAATGAAAGAAACATATATGAAGAGGCTAGAGAATTATGCAGAGACCGTAGTGTTAGTGTTAGGCGCTATATCCTCCCTGGCTACCCCTCTAGGAAAAAATGTGAAGAAGAAGAAAGTATTCTCCATTTTATAAGACTGCCATAAAATAGAACTTTTAAGATATTATGTAACTTTGCTCAGGCAGCTGCAGCTTCGATAATATTAAAATTGATTTAATATTGGAGAAGAATGAATTCAGATGAGTTTGATATTTAGAGATTAATATGACCTTTATATTTTTTGGCTCCATAAATGTAACTCGGTGTTCGTATTTTAACGGAGTGCACCAAAAGGTATTGTGTACTTATTTGTTATTTTCTTAATTTTTTATTGAACTTTAGCCTTTCAATAAAACGCGACGTAAAAAGTTGTAATTTCCTTGTAGTTCTTTCTTACTATGTAGGTAATTATGGTTTATTAGGTACAGTACTTGGGTGAGCTATTAAATATCACTAAGTATGTAGTAAATTTACACACCGACCGCAACATATATTAATAAAATGGTGCATGAAATAAGATAGAATATTATATTTACTTGTGTCCTTCATTGCTAATTCATCCTCTGTCAAGACTGATAAAGGCCGTGGAGCTTCTGAGCTGAAATTCTTCGTTTTTGAGACTGTATTTAAAGCAGCCGGTGCCCGCCATTGTTCTAGGATCTGCAACACGTTCCACAATATATATATATATAGACACTTAAAATAGCGCGAATTATTTTTTTTAGAAGTAGACTTCACACCTTACAGCCAACGCGACGTAGTGGAAACATTTTTTTTTATTTTGTTGCGGAACACTTGAGTGGTAGTGCGCTAGCCAAACTCGAATACAAACTGGTTGATGTATTATAGCTTTGCCGGGCCGGCTACTCGGCTAGCAGGTATTTATCTCTCTCGCACTAAGATAACGTGCTGCCCAATTCACAATAGTGTAATTAGGTATTCAATACAGTTTCTCTTATTATTATTATTATTATGCTACAGTGTTTTTAAATAAAAATATGTTAATTGAAATGCGATGGTCTTAAAATATGTGTTTGCATAATGTTTGGTAAAATAATAAGGAAAATATGTACACTGTTTCATAATATGTTGTAAGATGAATGTACGTATTATATTTTTTTCAGTAAATTTTAATTTTAGCTACTAGCGTACAACGGGATACATACCGTGCATATAACTTGGTAGACAGAGGAACTTGGAAACCTAGTGTTAAGATACTACGTTCTCCCTACTAGTAGTAGTTATCCCTACTTCCCGCTGAATTATTGAGAGTTGACTTGAGTGGCAGAACTCAACGTCGCGCGTTACCTCTTTCCTGAACGATAAAATGAAAAAATTAAAATATTTCATTTCCGGAGGGGAAATCGAGTCCACAACGCGCTACGGTGGCCGCAGACCTTATTAAAATAAAATATTACTACTTATTAATATTACGTTAGTGTTAATGTTATTAATGCAAGGATAACGGATAATGTTTAAAATATAAGCAATTATTAATAGCAATTATTTCTATACAATTTGCTTGTAAATAATTTAACGCGTTATAATTTAATATATTATTCATTATAATTATACTTTTGGTTATTGACTGAAACATTAAGATTATTATTAAATATCGTTATACATATGATATTTTTTTATATTCTGTATAAAATATAAAAAATATTATATACATATACAATAAAACTAAGCTTTTTAAATTAAAATAATGCTTGATATTTTTATGTGAAATGGAACGTACTTTTGACATCCGGATAAGTATATATGGTTAGGTTGGTAACTAAGTTTCTAGAAACATACAGAAAATGTAATGATGTTGCCATATTAATAATAGTTCCCTAAGTCGTGTATCTATATTTGTCCGACTTTAAAAACGGCAAGTCAATTATCGGTATGATTACAACTAATAATTTAATAAGTCTTATATAGAAAGAAATCAAAGAATGTTGTATATTCAAGTAATAAAATGACTTTCAAATACTATTTACAGGTCAACAAGGTCTTAGAGTACAGTTTTAGTTTTAGGGGCACGGTATTAAGTACTTCGTTGTCTGATTGACGAAAAAAAATATACTTATTTTAAAATTATAACTTTACAATATCAAATTATAACGGATATATTGCATTGAATATAAATTCTATATCTATAAAAGTTTTAGTATTGAATCTTACTAATAATTGAAATGAAAGCAACTAAAAGTACAAAATTGGTAACGACCCACTTTATCATAGTAACACTCCCAATGTCATTCAAAGTGGCACTGCCATCTGCCATTGCCTTAATAAACTTACGACGTTTCTCGAACACTATAGTTCCATAGAATTGAAAGTGACGACAAATTATCGAACACTTCTGTAGTATTCCTGAAATCTGTATGAACTTAACTTAATCCAAGAGTAATAAAATATAAAACATTTTGTTTGTCAATAGTTAATACAGAAAATAATCATATAGTGCGCTAATCTTGGAATCCTTGAGCATTATATCCGAAAAAACGCGGATCATTCGGCACCTCGTGTTAACGTTCATTGGTGAAAATGGCCAAATGGGGAGAAGGAGACCCTCGATGGATAGTCGAGGAACGTCCTGACGCAACTAACGTAAATAATTGGCACTGGACTGAGAAAAACGCCGGCCCTTGGTCGAAAGATCGGTTGAAAGAATTATTGACTAATTTAAAAATAGTCCAAAATGGAATAGATTGTAAGATTAGCGAAGTAGAAAAAATAGATGGTGAAGCCACAGCAAATAATAGGAAAGGAAAACTAATATTTTTCTATGAGTGGGATATTAAATTGAAGTGGGAGGGTGTGTTGGCCGGTGGTAAGGACAAGGTGAATGGAGAAATACATATTCCAAACCTATCAGAGGAAAATGATGTCAGTGAAGTGGATGTAAGTAAAATCCTGGGGCAAAAAAATAATAAATTGTAGTCATTCAATGATGTCTCATTCAATAGTTCTAACTATAAAGTGTAATTGTGGTGTATTTATTATGATATAATTATTATTTATATCAAATTCTTGTACACAGTTGATTGGACTTATTTTAGGTATTGTCAATGTCACAAATTATAATTGGAGTAAAGCCAATAAATAGTATTAGACTGTTATAACTCAACTGTTTATGTACTTGATTTTTTTTCTTACAGCTTCACATTTCTTATGTAGAACACTGTAGACTGAGGAGACATAGTATTTAGACATTTCCTTCTTGACATTTTGCTTAATTTTTAGGACAAAGACATTGTATGTGTCACCTTGTTCTTAAAAAATGAAATTTCATTATAAACATAAGCATATAGCATATATTTTTAATGTAACTTAATTTGTTTGAGAGCAAGATGAATCTTTATTCTGTTTTCTGTTAAACCTTATATTTTGACATGTCCGCTTTAAGTGTAGGGACCATTGAGATATTTTCATTATAAAGTATCAGTTTACTATATTAAGCACAACATTTAAATATATAATTCCTATTGCATACAGATGACTGTCACCATAAAAGGCACTGGAGATGAAGCCCAAAGAGTAAAAGCATTCATGCATAACAAGGGCAAAGACGAAATCCGTAAACAATTAAACGAATATATAAGAAGTCTTAAGGAAGAATTCTCGAAAGGCTTAATTCTACCCAAGAAAGGCGAAGCTCCTAAACCTGATAATGTATCAACAATCACAAGTGGTTTTAATAAGAAAATAAACATGGAACCTGTTGTTTCTAATCAGAATAAACAAATTGGATTAAAATTAGATACTAAATCCATAGAATTATCAGAAAGTTTTCAATGTAGGGCCCACGAGTTTTACGACGCAATGACTAGAGTTGAAATGGTAACAGCATTTACTCAAGGACATGTGAAAATGGAGGCGGAAAAGGGCGGAAAATTTTCTTTATTCGGTGGAAATGTAACAGGGGAATTTAGAGAATTGGTACCTGGCAAAAAGATAGTTCAGTTATGGAGATACAAGCAGTGGCCCGATCAACATTTTTCCGAAGTTACTTTTAATATTGAAGAAAAGGTGTGTATATTTTTTTTGCTTTACAAAGTTAATATAACCAGTTAATATAACTCCATGTTATATAGCAGGGTTGGTATAGAGAAGTAGTGTCAAGACATTTTGTTGGCTACATTTCACTTCCATTGGAGGTGTTGTGTGATGATGTGTAAATAAACATAATTAATTCTCTTATTTATCTCCACCTCCTCTGATTAATATCCACAATATTTAACCACAAACAGTTACAATCAGTTTCTGTCCCACTATGACAAAACAGCCTCTTATTTATTTTTATGTGTTTTTTGTTGTATTTTATACCAACATTTCTTAGATCCATATTTTTTTCTGTATTTAGCAAAGTTTGGATATGTTTGTACTTTTATCATGGTGGTTTGCACACCACACACACATACACACCACCATAAAAGTGGTTTAAAGAATGTGATAAGCAATGACAAATTTAGCTACTTTATATTGTTATTTGCGAGATCAATTATATAAGTAGAATTTAAGGTCAATCAAAAAGTTATATATTAATCTGTATGTTATGATTTTTTTTTATATAATACAAAAAATGTAGCAGTGACCAGAGAATGGAGTGTCCTAACTCTAACACTCCAAGTCTGAGGTCCGTATTCATATACTGCTCTCAATTCTGAGATTGATCTTGATATACTTTTTTCATTCATACATGAATTAAAATGGTTTCTCAATAATGATCCCAGAGTTAAGAGCCATATATAAATATGGACCTTATAAGTACATACTGAATTTACGAAGCGTCATCTCAGCAGTGACACCTGGTGGTAGTTCTATAAATTATTTTCTAAAAATTTTATTTTAATTAAACAAAGACTAAAATGTAATCATATTTTAATATTAATTTTAAATAAATACACTTCTATTTCGTTTATTTTTTGACGGGCAATAAGGAAAGTAATATAATGTTACTTATATGTATATGTATATCTATAATAAAAATATGTAAAAAAACCGTTTTTATCAATTTCCAGGATGACCACACTCTAGTGACTCTAAAACAGGATCTTGTCCCATCACCAGAAGTGGATCAGACCAGGGACAATTGGAAACGGTACTACTTTGACAGTATCAAGCGTGCATTTGGATTTGGTGCTTTCCTGTGATTAATTTGTTTTTTTTTGGCTGTATGTATTAGGTGATTGTTTTTTGGTGTTATATATTATTAGCAATCTCAGTCAATTCGATTATAGAATGTGCACTTCTTCGTATATTCTTTATTTTCTATGCATAAATGTCGAGGCCGTTGCGGCACATTGACTGTAAATGCAATTATATCTTTTTTATTTTTCACTCTGGTAACAAGGCAAAGTTTGGCGTTGAGTTCCTTCACTCAACACATAATGCCTGAAAAATTTGGTGGATACTGGGGGATGGAGTGTCTTTACGCCCTGCCAAAACTTAATACTTATCAGGTCAATCTGATAAATAAGGTTGTTCCGTACCCAGATAATGCAAACAACCCACAAATAATTGCTACCCATTTTATTGTCCAATATGGTTACACAAATGGTGTCCAATATGGTGGACAAATAGTTCATTATCAAATAATCAATTCATCTTTATCAACTATTTCAGTTAGTCTTTTATTATTCTATACTTTAAAAAGTTTCGGATTTGGAACTAAGATCACAGTGAAAGCTTTGCTTTCGAATTTGGCGATTATGAATTTCGTTCCTATTTGGGGGAATGAATAATTTTAGATTTATCACTGTGGTAAAAATCAAATAAGTTGAATTTATTCTTTAGTAACATCTACCTCCAAATGACATTCTGATGCAGTGGGCTAACCTCTAACTGTAAATGCATTGGTTGTGGGTTCGATACTCACTTATGGCACAATTTTGTTGTTTAATGTGTACATTGTAATTTTTAGGTCTTTTTTCAATGAGTGCTCGAAGATTCCATGATGATTTTACAAAAATATATCTTTGATGTACGCAGAACTAAACTAAGGGCTTGCTTGAGTTAGTTAATGTGAAACATGATAAAGTAACTGAGCACCGTTCACGCTTAGCTCTATTATAATGTATTGAAAACAATTTAGATTTATGGTTTACCAATAAATTATGTTAGGAATTAGTTTTGTGTTTTATTGGCAATTCCACAAAGTTCCGTGAATAGGAAATGTAGGTGTGGGTCGACTCAGTAATTATTCCAAGTCACGTCCAATCGAGTTTTCTTAGAAGATATCAAATGTTTAATGTTACAAATGTCACATATAATAGCATAATAATAATAATAATATTATCATCAAGTAATACACATAATAGCATTTTAAGCTCAAGTTTGCCGTTTCATTTCCCGTGATACCCGAATAGCTTGGAAGTAGGAACCTAAACTGATAAGACAGACTAAAATAACCGAAGTCTGATCATAAAGGAGAATGTTTAAACATTTTATGCCATCTAAGTATAATGTTAGTATCTACTTAGTATTAGTGATAACAACGCCATCTAGGAGACAGATATTAAAATAAAATTAATAGTACAAGTTTTACATAACAATACAACTTGTATTATTGTGGAGAGACGATGCACAAAATCTGTGAGAGAGGGCGCTGTATACTTCCTTTTGATTATCCAATGATTTTCACTTCCGGTTGCTGTTTTCGACCAATCAGCGATTCCCAGCGAGTCCCAGGTGATAGGGCGCCGGAACGTATAAAAGGCACCACTACGCTTCTAACCTCATAGCAGATTCTCACCAGGAGCCTTAAAATGATGCTGCGCATCGTCTCTCCACAATAATACAAGTTTTATTGTTATGTAAAACTTGAACTATTATTTGGGATGTGACGATGCAGAGCATCTGTGAGAGATGTGTTTATAACTCCTGGTGACCACGTACGACGCTATGTGATCTAAATCAGAACGATTGTATAAATTGATTCTGATACATTCAGATAAATTGATCTGGAAAACCCTCTAAAAACATGAGTAACATTGTTTTATTTATAAGCAATTTGAGAAACAAAGAATTGTAAATTGCTTAATTTTTTAATTCAATTAATAACCGCTCTGCCGAAAGCTAAGCCAAATTAATCTTACTTCAATTATTAGGCGCTCTTTCTAACCCTAGTTTGGCATAGGTTTACTTCCCCACGAGGCGGGCGGAGGAAGTGGCCCTGGAGGGCTTGGGTTTGGCACTTATAGGTGCTTTGGAGGCCTTAGCGGCTTGGGTCTCTGGAAGAGGTTTCCTCCACGCGTTGGTGGAGGGAAGTGGAGCTGGTTTGAGTGTTGGCTGAGGGCCGGATGGGTTTTGCGCTGGACGGGAAGGCATCGAAGCCTTATGCGTCCTGCCGCCCTTTCCGCCGGACCTGAGTGGGGCCTTAGGGCATCCGCAGTAATTTGCGGGGTGCCCTTGGGTCTCACACTAGACGCAGCTGGGAGGTACGGCCGGGTCTGGGACTTTGCGCGGACAGTCAGCGGTGGCGTGACTTTCTAGACACTTCACGCGCCTGGGTTTTGCGTGACAGTTTTTGGCAGAATGCCCATAGAGCTGACAGCGGTGATACTGCCCGGGAATACCACGAGACCGTGGCTTATCAATTGTAATGCCGGTGAGTGAGCAGACGGATTTAATTTTAAAAATTTGTTTACCCTCAGGGCTACGGGCTAGGACAGCTAGGACCATGTCGTAGCTTTTCTTTGTGTACTGATTGTACATACGGTGGACTGCTTTTATTGGTAGGTTTTGGGATTCTAAGTCCCGGAAAATGGATTCGTTCTCTAACACACTACGGATACCCTTTAGGACTACACGTAATTGACGCTCGTCCTCCAGGGCGTAGGAATGGAAACCTATCTTGAAATTTCTAAGATGGGTCGTAAGGACCCTGTGGTCTTTAGGTGTTAACACCTGAATTCTAATACCCTGGGCAGTGGATCTGGCAGAATTGAACTGCACTTTATTGGACAACATCCATTTTTGTAAGTTGTCCCAGGCTTCTTTTTCCTGCACTATGATCGGGGGAGGTAACCTGTCCCTACGAGCGCCGGCCGGTAGCGGTACCGAACCGTCGCCGGAATTGGACGCGGGGATCGAATTTTTATTATTGCTAGCAGTTGTATTGTCTGTCATATCGGCGTCTGGGCCGGCCTTGTCTACTTGCGCACCCTTCTCGACTACTTGCGCGCGTGACCTACTTTTACGCGGGGGTGAGGACCGCGGGGAGGGGTTATCTAGCGCGCACGTTGCGCGTTTGCCTGAACTAACAGGGGATCGTTTTGCCTTGTGTTTGGCGGCCTACGATTTGACGGTTTCGAAACCGTCCTGATCCTCCTCCTCCGATGTTGAGGATTCGGCCGTCGGGACCTCCGCCTCCTCGGCTTCGGACTCTAGAACGATGTCCTGAGCCTCGTCCTCGTCCGATTCGGCGTTGGTCTCGCCGGGATTGGCCTCCTGCTCTTGCAGGCGTCTTTCGTGTTCCACGAATGCGGTTATTTTCATGAAAAAACATGTGGGGATATGATCCGCGGCGAACTTAAATAGACTATCCGAGTCTACCTGAACCATTTTGACTAAACTTGACTCCCCGCCGAGGCGAGGGGTGTGTGCCTACTTTGAAGGCTGCAACTGCACTCTCCTTCTTATTCATTGCTGCCGCTTCAAAGTGAAGTACGCGGGCGATTTGCAGCGTAGTTGAATGACCGCTTCGAAAGCCAAACTGCCCCCCTTCCACGCCTGGGGGTAATGGCCCAGGCGTAGAATTGCGCTGAAGAGCCTGGCCATTGCGGCGATTAGTCTTCCGGTCACGTGTCTAAGGGCGCTGTTGGGTACTCCGTCAATTCCAGGGGCCTTCTTTGGCTTCAGGCCCCGGATCGCTTTCTTCGCTGTTGAAGGAGAGAAGTGCGGAGGTGGCGGTAGCGTGTCGCACTAGGCCAATGAGGTGAAAAGAGCCTCGACTTCGTTCTCAATTTCGGCGTGGCGGTCCGGACACTCGCTGGGGTTAGGGCGAAATTGGTCGACCAGGTGTTCGGCCAGTAAATCGGCTCACTCCTCCGAGGTGTACCGGAGGGCGCCGTCGCTGTGCAGAATTGGCCTGGCAGGCTTCTTTTTCATGAATTGGCGGTTTAACTTGTGAAATGAGGGTCGGTCGCAACTGGCTTTATAAATGCGTTTTTTCCAGTTGGCATTGTAGCGATTTTCGAGTGCTGCCTTGATGCGCTCTATCTGTCGGTTGAGCTTGGTTTTAAGCGCCGGATCTCTAGTCCTCTGCCACTCAGTGCGCGTCCTCCTTTTTTCGGCGATGAGGGCGAGGATCTTCTTCGAGGGTGGAGGCAGACCACGAGCATTGTGTGGGATAGTAGCGGAATTCATTGCCCTGCGTATCTGCGCCGTTATGTTGCGCTCGAGTCGGTCGACACTAGCGGCGTCAACAAGTGGTTCGACACACGGTGAAGATTCGGATTGGAGCGCGATCCCGAAGAGCTCCCAAGCGACGCGTTCTCTGGCTGGAGGGCCTCTGGCTGGTGTGTCTCACCGGGCGCGACGGTGGCCAGGACCGGCTGATGATCTGAGCCGAAGGTGTCCGGAAGTACCTCCAGGTTGATAGCCTCGAGTCCGCGATACACAACCAAATCGAAAGTCGTAGGGTTGTGCCTGCTGATGTCCGAATAATGAGTAGGTTCGTCGGGGCCCTCTACTTCGAATCCGCGTCTTTGAGCGTCGCGGAAAAGAAGTATCCCTGCCATGTTGTTGGAGCCACATCCCCAGGCAGTGTGGTGGGCATTCCAGTCCCCCGCAGCCAGTGTCGGGGTGTCACTGGAGAGAAGCTCTATATTAACGTCCAGGCGGGCGCTGCCCGGGCGGTATGTAGCGTATACCTTCGTTGGTTTGTTATTATGGTGTATTTCGACACCCAGTGCTTGGAGTGACTGGGTGTCGATAACGGGCAGCGGTTGAGTGACCAGGCCCCTGCGGGTCGCAACAAGGAGGCCCCTGAGTTGGTTCCCTCGGGTTGTATCCAAACGCATCACGTTGTAGCCCGAGATATTGGAAGAGAAAGCAGCGTTGAGGTGGGTTTCATTGATTAGCGCGATATCGACGTTATGTGTGCGCAGTATATAGCGGAGGGTGGGCATCTTCTTCCGCAGCCCCCGGGCGTTCCAATAGATTATTCTAAGTTCAGATGTGAATGATAAGTAAATTTTTCATACCCTCTATGACACACTGGACAGGGTCTTGACCTTCCCTCAGGGCGAGGAGAACGTTCTTGAGGGTGTCAAGGGCCCTATCGATGGCGATGAGTGCAGGCTGCGTCTTGGCCTGCGTCTGCCGTGTGTTTGTTGTGGTTGCGGTGTTGCCTGCAGCGGGGGCTGCGGCAGTGGGTTGGCGTGAAGTAGAGGCCGCGGGGGTGGCGGACGTGGCTCTGGCTTGCTCCACTTGCCTCCTCGTCCTCTTGCCCCCTCTCTTCTTGGGTCGTCTGCCTCCATTGTCAGTGGGCGGGTTGGCGGGGGCCATAAGGTTAGTGGCCTCGCTCTCCGCTTCCACCGTATTCACTTCCGCTCGGGGAGCGGTCTTCATTGCCCTTCGCGCGGTTTCTACTTGAGAGAGGGCTACTGTACCGGCCCTCTTGTTGCGTAATTCACGTTTGTATTGCGGGCAAGCCGTGTGGTTAGCTGGATGCGCGCCGCCACAGTTCGCACAGGTCGCGGCAACGTCGAGGGGCCTCGGGCAATCGCGCGCGGCGTGTTCCTCGCCACACCTCACGCATACCAAGCGCCGGTGGCACCCGTGGCTTGAGTGCCGGAACGCCTGTCATCGGTGGCACTGCGCTGGGCCCTTCTTGTTCCTCCAGGGCTCAATTTTAATCCCCTGTATATATAATAGCTCGGATACTTCATAGATGGCCGGTACGAGGTCGGGTGTGTTGGCTAGTATGGCGTAAATATACAGCCAGGGCGCCCCATTCTCGCCCTGATAGGTCGTACATACTCCGCCTGGAAGCCCAGCTCCCCTAGGGCTTCGGTTATCTCCTCCGTGGTGGTGGTGGCAGGCAGTCCTCGAATCGCCACTTTCCGGCTTCGCTCGGACGGGAGGGCGTAGGCGTTTTTGGTTTTTGGTTTAAATTTCCCCTATTACTTGATAATATAACAAGTTTGTCACACTTATTAAATTTATAACTTAAACTTCTTTGCATGAGAACTTCAAAGGATGCTGACGGATAACAAAAACTAACAGCTGGCTGTCCCGGTAAACAAGTATTCAAAATTGAACCCATATTCCTTTCAATGTCATCACTAAATAAAACTATGTTTTGTGCATTAACTAATGAACTAGGTTCATGAATTGATGCACCAAATGACTGCTGTGACCTGAACCTACTACTACTATTATTATGAAGGCTGTCACACAAGGGGTTGGTCAAGGGGACACACACCGGAGTACTTGCAGGCGATTGCTGTGATGAACGGGCACAATCACAAGAGTGATTGTTGATTAAAGAATCAAAACGTTCAAAGTTATTTGTGGACAGTGTAATAAGATTGTCCATCGCCTTGGAATACTCTTGTATTTCGTTCAATGAATTGACATAATTTTTATTAAGTTTATCGAGGGAGTCTTTTAAATAATTAATTTCACTTTGTAGTGCTTGTGTATCAGCTTCATAATTTAACCTACACTTATCTAGTTTTTTTGTGCACATTTCTAAATCATCATATAGTTCCAATTTGTCCTTACTTAATTTTGCACACTTGGACATATAACTATGTTGTTTTATTAATTTTTTAGTTTTGACAATAAACTTATTGATTTTTATGTATTTTTTTTAGTTTGTTTCTACTGCAGTGAGGCAGACTTGATGCTTTTGTAAGATTGAATAAAGATGTGTCATTCTTGGTGAGATCAATAATTGAGTTACTATGTCTGTCCAACAAAGGAGAAACCAACTGTGGGGCACTCTCAACTAACTCATTAAACAAGCTAATATTATGTAACTTAGTATCCTCCTGTAACTTAGTAACGAGTGTGTGAGCCTCTCGCAGCTCCTGCTCCAAGGTAGTTATCCTAATAAGGGCCTGCTCATATTCATCGCTGCACCGGTCAAACTTATCTACTAAATCTTTGAGAGTATCCCGTTCCTTTACAATTGTTGTTAATTCTATGTGTATAGCAGTCATTTCTTTCTTAAGCCTAGTGTTATTATCTAACAACTGTAAAAGTTCTATTTCATTATCTTGCCTTTCACATTGTAATTGGGCACACAAATCCTTAGTGTTTTTTAATTCTTGTAAAGTCAGTTGGAGTTTGGACTCCTCCTGACGAGATAGTGCTCTGCGAGTCATCATTTTGAGTAAAGGATTTTTTGAGTAACGTAAAGGATTTGGATTATATGCAAATAACGGGTAGTTTATGCACGACAGAAAACTAAGCTTTAACTACTAATTTACGCAAGTAAACCACAATTAAATCAACGTTATATGGTTTCTATAGTACCTAATAATTAAAAACAATGATAAAAACGCGTACTTACAGTAAAATATACCTAAATATTATGCCGGCACACTACCAGTCACTTACACAAAGAACACTTTACNCGGCTGTGCCGGTGCCGCAGCGCGGGCGACGACCGGCGGAGGCGCGGGTTTAAACCACGCATTCTCCTTTGGAAGAGGGGCAGGCTCGTACTTAGTAGGAGCCGGCTCCTTTTTATTGGAGGCACGATTTTTGCCTCCGCGCCTAGTGCGTCTGCGAGGCGCGCGGGAACATCCGCGATAGTTCGCGGGATGGCCCTGCGTCTCGCAAAGCACACAACTAGGCGCACGGCGGGGTCGGGGATCTTGCGGGGACAATCCGCGGTCGCGTGATCGTCTAGGCACTTGACGCACCTAGGCCGCGCGAAACAGTTGCGGGCAGAGTGCCCGTATAATTGGCAGCGATGACACTGCCCTATGAGACCCCTGGAATGTGGGGGTTCGACTCTGATGCCGGTGAGAGAACACACCGACCTCAGATTGAAAATTTCCTTTCCCTCCTTAGTGAGGTCCAGGATAACTAACACGATATCGAATTTCGCTTTAGTGCGAGAATTGTATAGACGGTGCGACTGGCGCACGGGGAAGCCTTTGCTTCGGAGATCGTCGAGGACAAGATCGACTTCGATCTCCTTAGGTACGCTTTTTAAGACGACGCGCAATTGGCGCTCGTCCTCCAAGGCATACGAATGATAGCCTATCTGGTATTCCCGAAGGAATGTGGTGAATTGTCGGTGTACCGACGAAGATTTGACCTGTATTTTGATACCTACCTGCGTTAGGCGCGCGGTGATATAAGTGATGTTGTGGCTATTAAGCCCCTGGGAAACTTTGCCCCATTTGTGCTTCTCTTGCACATAAATGGGCGGAGGCGGTTTAATGCGGGGGGCGCGGGGCGCGCGGGGGGAGTCGTCCTGTTCCCGCTCAACCGCGGAGGCGGGGGCAGGGAAAGGGGAAACCGTTGGCGCGTTTGCGCGGGAACGCGTGCCCTTGGGCTTGTTAGCCTTTTTGGGCGGCGGGGGGCCTTAGGGGCCTTGGCCTTTCGCTTGGCCGAACGGGATCCAACGGTCTCGAAACAGTCATCGTCCGAGTCAGAGGACGGGCAATTGCCCTCCTTCATCTCTACCTCAGAATGGATCGGAGAGGGGTCTCAGGAATGTTTCCTCGACGGGGCGACACCGAGGTCGCAAGGCCCGCCGGGGAGCATTGGCTCGTCTACGGCACTCGGGCCGGCAGCTGAAAGCTGCATTCCACTTTCGTCGGCATCCGGGCCGACGTCGGGCACGCTTGGCGAGCTAGGCGCGTCGTTGCGCGTCTGCGCGAACCTGACCACGGCGTTAAACGCGTCGCCGTGGAAGGCTTCTAAATACCTCAGTAGCTCGGAGCTACTGAGGCCGGCCATTGTTTGTCACTCCCCTCTTCTTGCGGCGAGGGACGGGGTGTGTACTTTAAGACTAACACTATATTTGGCAAACAAAAATCTACCGTCGGTGAACGGTAGGTGAGTACCTAGCTATAAACAACTGTGTAATCACTTACTTGACCAAACAACCCGGACGCTGGAAAACGAGCGATGCGGGACTAAGCAACCACAGGACAACGCAGCGCAGCAGGGCGCCACGTAGCTCAGCAGTCACAGGCAGCCGCAGCACAACACTAGTATAGAATACCACACAACGCTGGGATCGAAATAAATATAATATGGGCGTCCAATTGTGCGACCTCACGAAAGTAAGGCCGAATCGGATCTGGGCCGTTGAAGTTTCAATTCCTCCGGCGCCGTGGCGCCGGGAAACGGTTACAGGCAGATGCCCTCTGACCGTGGTTTCTTGCGGTGGTCATTAAGATGGCCACGTCGTTGGGGTGGGCACTAGGCCCGGTGGGATTGTGCCTGCCGAGGCAGGGATAGTGTAGTGGAGGCTTGAAGGGGTAGAGAGGGGGGGGGGGGTGAGCGTGTACCACCTGGGCGGTCAGCCCAGCCGGGTGAGACCCTTGGTTGCCCCAAGGGAGGCCCAGCTAGACGACCAGCGACCGAGGTGGCTGCTCAGGAGTCAGGAGGGATGATATCCCTCGGCAGTCGTTTTGTGGCATCCGGCGGTCGGGTGTGGAGCGGAGCGATGCTGCGTAAGTGCAGGTGGTCCGAAGTATCGGCACGGCGATATGCGTTACTCGCGAGCCGGCCGATGTGATCCTCCAGACTCTCTATCCTCAGGTCACGCTGAAGGGTAGCGTTCCTGACGAAATAGGGAGCCTGGGTAACGCGCCGAAGGGCAACGTTTTGGACCACCTGCAGGATCTTCCTTTGGGTTTCGCTGGTGAGCGCGTACCACGCCGGGCCAGCGTAGGACAGGTGTGGCCCTTGTACAGCGACAACTTCGTTATCAGGCTGCGTGCTGGGGGTTAAGCGACTTCGTATAGAGGGCAATGTCATCGGCGTAGAGCGCCAGAGTTGCGTCTTGATGCGTCGGGATGTCGTCGGTGTACAAGGAGTATAGGGCAGGCGATAATATGCTGCCTTGGGGGACGCCTGCGGCGATAGGGTGGCTGGACGAGATCACACTCTCCACCCTTACGCTAAACGTCCTGCCGGTGAGTAGTAGCCTTCCTTGTGTAGTAGCCCCGGGTGCCACACGTGGTCGAACGCGCGCGACACATCTAAGAAGGCTGCTGCGGCATTCTCCTTCTTGTTGGTTGCCGTGGCCACGAAGTGCACCACTCTGGCCACCTGCAGCGTGGTAGAGTGGTCGCTGCGGAAACCAAATTGTTTGTTGCGCGGCAGCAACAGTTTCTCGTAGAGCTTTCCAACCGCGCTGAGAACAGTGATCGGGCGGTAACTGTCCGGGTCGCGCGGGTTCTTCCTCGCCTTGGGCAGCATGATGACCAGGCCCTTTTTCCACGCCTGGGGGAAGTATCCCAGGCGTAGACTGGCGTTAAAGAGCCTGGTCAGCACGGCGACGATCCTTGATGGGAGGTGGCGGAGCGCGCCATTGGCGCCTTCTTCAGCTTCAGTCTCTTGATCGCCTTAGAGACGGTCGTCGGCGTGAAGAAGGGAGGAGGTGGCAGAGGTCGTTCCGGGGATTGGATTGCGAGGGCAACGTCGGCCTCCATCTGAGCGTGGTGGGCGGGTCGTTCGCTCGCGTTTGGCTGAAACGTGGTTAGCGTGGCCAGGTGGTTAGCCAGGATCTCCGCTCTCTCCGCCGCAGGATAGCGAAGAGAGCCATCCGGGTGAGTCAGTGGGTGTACTGCTGGCCTCTTCTTGGTGAGCTGGCGGCAAAGGCGATTCAGAGAAGGCTGCTCCACGTCCGCCTTCTCTATGCGGCGTTCCCAGGCGTCGGCGCCGGCTTCAACGAGCGCCTCCCGAACGCGCTCGATGAGCCGGTTGAGCCGGGTTTTGATGGCTGGGTCCCTAGTCTGTTGCCAGTCCTTGCGGACCCGCCTCTTCTTTGAAATGAGGGCGCGGATGTGCGCGGGGATTGGAGGCAGTGAACGAGGGGAGACTGGGAATGTGGCGTCCTCCATGGCGTCCCTGATGGCGGAGGTCAACCTGGCCTCGAGTCGGTCGACGTCTGCAGCGTCGACGATGGGCTCGGAGGTTGGAAGATGCTGTTCACTGATGTTGTCCTGGAACCGCTCCCAAGAGATCCGCCGTCCGGGAGGTGGGCCGCTGGCCAATGTCAGCCTGCCCCTGAGTGTAACTAGGACAGGCTGGTGGTCGGACCCGAAGGCAGGGTCTCAATGTCCATCGCGTCGAGCCCTCTGTGCACTACCAGATCAATGGTGGTGGGCTGGTGGGTGCTGGCGTGGGAGTACTGTGTCGGCTCGTCGGGACCCACCACTTCGTAGCGATGGCGGATGGAGTCTTGGTGCAGGCGGCGTCCGGCAGTGCAGGTCGTCCAGCACCTCCATGCGGGGTGCTTGGCGTTCCAATCCCCGGCCGTGAGTGTGGGGATGGAACTACCGAGCAGCTGGTGCACCTCGCTGACTCGTAGGAAATTGTTTCCGCTGGGGCGGTAGATGGCGTACATTCGTATGGCTTTGGAGCCGATGTGCACCTCGACGCCCAGAGACTGGAACGACTGGGCGTCGATGTTGGGCAGCTGGTGGAACACGAGATTGCGGCGGTGACAGTCAGGCTGATCCGACGATCTGGGCCGTGAGAAGCGTAGTAGCCTTTTATACGTTCCGGCGCCCTACCACTTGGGACCACGTGACTTCCGGCGAATCGCTGATTGGTCGAAAACAGCAACCGGAAGTGAAAATCATTGGATAATCAAAGGGAAGTATACAGCGCCCTCTC